>SZWC01005921.1:46223-63407 GCA_023375785.1 Penium margaritaceum
GCGAGTAATGGGGGGGGGGGGGTCGTGGCAAAGGTGGTGGATGTGGCAAAGGGTCCTCAACATCTGGCCGTGGCAAAGGTAAAGCCACCAACTCCACCGTCAGCAGCGCAGCCTCCTCCTCCTCTACCTCCAGTACTGTCACGTGCTGGAACTGCGGGGCCACTGGTCATTCGGCACCAAAGTGCCCAGCCCCGCCTGACAACAAGCGCCTGGCCTTGGACATGCGTGCTCACTGGGCAGGCTCCTTCGGCAGTTCAGGCGCGCCTGCAGCCCCTTCTCAGACTGCACCCACGGCATCGCCACCCCATCACCGCCCCTCCTCTTTCGAGGCAGCTGCCTACAGCACCGCAGCGGTGCCATCCCCTTTCCCTTACCCTTGGGGGTGGCCTTCAGGGTATGGTGGGCCCGTATTCTACGGCCCACCCTCCAACGCCTATTCTGCTCCACCCTGGGCGACCACGTCCTACTCTACCCCTCGCGCGCCCGCAGGCGTCGTCATCACTCATGACCCTCCAGATGACGAGTGTCAGTTGGACGTCGCTCTCTCCCACGCCTTCCATCAGCGCTACCTTCGTGATCAGGGAGGTGAGAGTGACCGCTCTGAGTCAGAGCCTCTTGCGTGTGCTGTCGATGGGGTGTTACGTGGTCCGCCGTCTGGTCATGTTCTTGGGCGTCTCCCTGATGATGTGTCGTGGATTGAAGAATGGCAATCTCATCATTTACCGCGTTGTCTTGCAGCGTGTGGTCAGCATCTCGTCTCGCATGTTGTTGTTTCTGCTGTGAGTCATGACCCCGCCCTTGTCCGTGCGTCCGGGGGCTTCTAGATCCTTGACTCCGGTGCCACTCACCACATGACCTCGTCGAGTGCGTCCTTTGTCTCCCTTGGACCCGTTGGCACTATCCGTTTTTTCTGCACTCGCTCTGGTCAGCTGTTGCCTGTACAGGGTGTTGGTGTTGTCCGCTTTGTTGGCCCTGGGGGGGAACTGTTCTTGCCTGACGTCCTGTACGTTCCATCGCTTGAGCTGAGTCTGTTGTCTGTCACTACGCTCGACGATCAGGGCATGGACTTCTCCTCCAGCCGCGGCATTGCCTCTGTCTTGCATCGCATCTCTGGCCGCATTCTTCTTCATGGCACACGCTGCGATCGCTTGTTTTGCGTTCCTACCTTCGCGCCGGCACCCACTACTGCCACCCATGTGCATGTTGCTCGCTCACTCTCCCCTTCCCAAACTCAGTTACTGCATCGCTGCTTATGCCATATCCACACTGCCGCCATTGATTCTCTTCTTTGCACGCTACCCGCTGAGGGCTTGGATGCCAGCTCCTTCTCTTCTCCTTGTCCTCCTGGCTGCCTCTCTTGTGCCCAAGGGAAATTGCATTGCTCTCCTTTCTCCACATCTGAGACACGCACCTCTGTCCCCTTTGACTTGTTGCATGCTGATGTCATCGGGCCCCTGCCCCATGACACCCTTGGGGACGCTGGTCGCTATGTGCTCTGTCTCACAGACGACTTCTCTCGCATGCGATGGGTCTTTGCTCTCAAGAAAAAAAGTGATGTGTGTCCCACAATCGAGTCCTGGCTTCCCCAGGCCGAACTTGCGTGTGATCGTCGTCTTCGCGTTTTTCGCTGTGATCGCGGCGGTGAGTTCATTGGGCCCACCTCCCGCTTTCTCTCCTCTCGTGGTGTCCATGTCGAAACCACCGCTCCTTACACTCCTCAACAAAATGGAGTGTCTGAGCGTTGGAATCGGACCCTTGCCGACGGTGTCCGCACCCTTCTTACCGCTTCTGCACTCTCACCCATCTTCTCCTTCGAGGCCATGTCCTACATGACCTGGGTTTGGAACCGCGTACCCCATGGTCCTCTCCCTCGCCATGTCACACCATTTGAGCGTTGGTTCGGCCGCCGCACTGACCTTCGCCTCGCTCGCGTCTGGGGCTATGTCGCCGCTGTCTGGCTCCGTGAGGACTTGCGTGACAGCAAACAAAGTCCGCGCGCACACTTGTGTACCTTTCTTGGTGTCTCGGCCATGTCCAAAGCCTGGCGCTTCTGGGACCCAGATCGCGCCCGGGTCATCGAGTCCCGCGATGCTTTGTTCTTTGAGGATGTCTTTCCTCAGGACTTGTCTCGGGTCGCTCCTCCCTCCTCTTTGTCCTCGCTCCGTCGGCTTGGGGGGGGTGGGTCTACTCCAGTCTCCGTTCTCGCCGGCCCTTCTTCCTTGACCTTGCCCCCCCATGGTCCTGTCCCTGACCCTGTTGATGCATCTTCCCCGAGCTTGACCTCTTCTCCTGCATCCTCTTCTCCGTGTCCTTCTCACACGGACACCTCTCATACGTCTCCCCCCACATTTGTCACCTTCTTATTCGTCAGAGTCCACGTCTGTCCCAGCCAGTGTCCCTCCACTGTCTGAGGACACTACTCCATACTCACCCCAGCGTGCTGTCTCTGATGCCCCCTCTTAGACACCCTTGGTTGACACTGAGCCTGTCTCCCTTCTAGTTTCTGAGGCACCTCCTGTTGTGCCTGAGCCATACACCCGTGGGGGCAGACTTCGAGCCCTTCCCCAGACGTCTGCCTCTCAGTCACATAGTCGCACCCGGTCCAGTGCACCCTCCACTGCAGCTGACTCCACAGCCAGACCTACCGGGCTTGACGCCCTTGGTTTTGCCATCAGTGTAGTCCATCCTAGTTCAGCGGTGGGCTATGCACTTGTTGCTCATGAGCTCCACAGTGCCTTGGATGCATCTGCAGCAGGCTATGTTGCCGCATGTTTTGCTGCTAGTGGTCTCCCTTCTCTGACCTCACTCCCTACTGAGCCTACCACAGTGCGTCAGGCTAGGGAGGCTGCTGATGTTGAGCGATGGGAGGAGGCCATGCAGGAGGAGCTCAAGGCCTTGAATGAGCATGAGGTGTTCGAGCTGGTGGACCTCCCACCCGGTCGTTAAGCCGTCTCAGCCCGTTGGGTACTTCGACGCAAGCTGAAGCCTGATGGCACGATTGACAGATATAAGGCACGCCTCACTGCCAAGGGTTTCTCCCAAATCCCGGGCGTTGACTTTGATGAGACATTTGCTCCTGTCGGTCGCTACACTACCGCCCGGGCTCTCTTGAGCCTGGTTGCCCAGCATGACTGGGAGCTGGAGAAGATGGATGTTAACAACGTATTCTTGCACGGTCGCCTCGATGAGGAGATCTACATGGTGCAGCCCCCATGCTTCACTGATGGCACTGACAAGGTCTGGCGGTTGCGCAAGGCACTGTATGGGCTCAAACAGTCGCCACGCTGTTGGAACTTGGAGATCTCCTCCACTCTAGAGAGAGGTGGCTACCACCGCAGCTCGGTCGACCACGCACTCTTTTTGAGTGCACCCTCACAGCCCCTCGTGGCCGTTCTGGTCTACGTGGATGATCTCCTCATCGCATCACCCAGTCCAGCTGCTGTGCAGTCAGTGAAGACCCTCCTCCAGTCGGTCTACAAAATGAAGGACCTGGGTCCAGCTCGGGTGTTTCTTGGCATGGAGCTTGACAGGGACCGTCAGCGCAGGACACTGCATGTGCATCAAGTTGCGTACATTCGCAGCCTGGGGGAACGCTTCTCTTCACTACTTGTCGAGACCCCCACAGCATCCACACNGAGAGAGGCGGCTACCACCGCAGCTCGGTCGACCCCGCACTCTTTTTGAGTGCACCCTCACAGCCCCTCGTGGCCGTTCTGGTCTACGTGGATGATCTCCTCATCGCATCACCCAGTCCAGCTGCTGTGCAGTCAGTGAAGACCCTCCTCCAGTCGGTCTACAAAATGAAGGACCTGGGTCCAGCTCGGGTGTTTCTTGGCATGGAGCTTGACAGGGACCGTCAGCCCAGGACACTGCATGTGCATCAAGCTGCGTACATTCGCAGCCTGGGGGAGCGCTTCTCTTCACTGCTTGTCGAGACCCCCACAGCATCCACACCGATGACCTAAGCAGGCCAGCGTCTGCTGAAGTCATCTGACCCATCTCATTTGGGAAACACTGTCGACGTTGCCGACTACCTCAGTGTGATTGGATCATTGATGTACCTCGCCACTACCACCAGAGCCGATGTGGCCTTTTCAGTCAACTTCCTGGCTCAGTTCTCTCAGCAGCCCCGGCAGTAGCACCTTGAGGCTGCACTGTGCGTAGTTTGCTACGCCCTGTCCACTGCACGTGTCAGCCTGTGTTACCGGTCCCAGCCCTCCGTGGTTGTTGATGGGTACAATGACAGTGACTGGGCTCATGATGCAGATGTGCGTAGTCGCACAGGCTACATCTTCCTTGTAGGTGGCACCACCATTTCTTGGAAGAGTGGCAAACAGGGATGCGTGGCGCGTAGTTCCACTGGGACTGAGTATGTTGCGCTTGGCGCAAGTACGTGTGAGAGTGTCTGGCTTTCTCGCTTGCTGCAGCAGCTTCGCATTCCCATCCACTGCATCACTCTATGCTGCGACAACCAGAGCACTAAGGCGATTGCAGAGCATGATGGCATGCACCATTCTCGCACCAAGCATATCAACATTGAGCATCACTTTGTGCGTGAGCGCATTGCTGCAAGAGATGTCCAGGTTGTCTCGGTTGACACGCGTCAACAACATGCAGACTTTCTCACCAAAGCTCTCAGCAGTGGAATGTTCAAGGTTGCTGTGCATGCTGTCGGCCTGCTGAGCACTCGTGATCCTCCTGGCTGATGTCATGTCCTCGTGATCCTCCTGGCTGATGTCATGTTCTCGTTTCACTTGTCGTGAATCCTCGTACGTTGTGTGGGTTGTTCGTCTGTGGGTCATGGGGGAGTGTTAGTGTTTGACACACACGCAAGTGACCTCTTATCTCTGCCCACTCACTCACTCACTCACTGCAGGAGATTCAACGCCATTGAAGCCATGGTCCAAGCAAGGTTGTGCGAGTGCAAAGCAAGAGTGATCACAGCCATGCTCGTCCCCTTCTGTGGTGGGACCATGCAATTCTCAGTGGTTGAGTTTGAGCGACTTGGTGGTTGAAATCTGAGGGATTACTTGAGTTGGTGCATGCACCACATACGCTCGTGGTCGATGTGGTTTTCTGGAACTATGTTCATGCATGCTGTGTAGGTTGTTTGGTTCTTGCCCGGGTTGCTGATCCTACGGGGCCACACACTCAGTCGCTCTGAGGTGTGAGAAATCGCGGCGGCATTTTGCCGACCGGTCAGGTTCGACCCCAGGGTGGCGACTGGGCCCCACTTCGAGTCACTCGAGTGGGTGGCCCAGCCAACCGCGGCTAAGACCTTGCTTGCTCGTTACTCACACACTTACTGTTGTTTTCTCTCGTTGGTTTTTCAACTGGCTCTCTTGCCCCTGTTGTGCTTTGTGCCGTTCCTGTACAGTTTACTATGACCACTCAGCCGTGTCCATACTCGTGCAGATCCCTGAGGCAGGCGGCCTTGGTGACACCGGCGCGACGACAGGCGGCAAACTACCCACTTGGAGCTGACCGACCACTGTTCCAGAGCCCCAAATGCCACCGGGACTCTTTGATGTGCCTTCTACGTCTTGCAGGCGCCTTTCGGCGGACAGGCCATGAGGCCTATTTGCATTTTTTTGCATTGTATGCTCGGTGTCAGTCGATGGATGCATGCATGTGACCAGTCGCTGCATCCGTCTTTTGATTCTGCATGTCTGGGGTTCACACGGCGTAGGATTGTGACATGTGTGCGCAGAGTTACGGCCAAAATAGTGGTTTTGGGCCAGTTTTAGGACAGCTCTTGGACTGCCGCGTGTGACACCCACCGTGCGCCGCGGCAGGTATTTATGCCTTGGACCTGTCAGTTGTCATCTCTCTCTGCATATGCTGTATTGAAGCATTTTGACAGTGTGTCTTGTGTCTCCTAGCCAAACCCTTGCCGATGTGTGTACCACCTGTGACAGTCGTCACCGTCTGACCAGGCACTGACGCCCGGTCAGCGGCTGTGTTGCTAGGAAGCTTCTGCGCACTTTCTCATGGTATCAGAGCAGTGAGACAGTTCTCACTGAGCTGCGCAGCAGAGATGCAGCAGAGCAGCAGCAGTGAGAGTCACCGCTGCATCAGAGTTTCTAGGATCTGTTGGAGACGGTCAGTCGACGTCAACGTACTCCACCCACCACGTAAGATCGCAGCTGCAAAGGCAGCAGCAGCGACGTGTACCGCCACGCAGAGGTGCATGGCGGCTGCGGTGCGTGCAGCCGTCCTCCCACAGCCGCAGCAGCAGAGCAATAGCAGCAGAGGCGGCGGCGGCAGCAGCGCAGCAGCAGCGCAACAACAGCAGCCGCCGCAGCAGCGTGGCAGCAGCGGCGGCAGCAGCAGCGCAGCAGCAGCGTCGGCAGCAGCAGCGCAGCAACGGCAGCGGTACAGCAGCAGCAGCAGCAGTCGCGTCGGCAGCAGCAGTGCAACAGTGGCAGCAGCAGCAGCGCGCGGCGGCGGCAGCCAGCAGCAGCACACGGCGGTAGCAGCCAGCAGCAGCGCACGGTGGCGGCAGCCAACAGCACCAGTAGCGCATAGCAGCAGCCGCCGCGCGCAGCAGTAGCAGAAGCAGCGTAGCCACTGCTGCCACTGCTGCACACGCAGCTACGCAGCTGCTGCTGCAGCTGACAGCACAGCTGCAGCAGCAGCTGGGCAGAAGCTGCTGTGCAACTTCCGCGGAGCTGCCGCACGCCACCGCAAAGTGGCTCCACACGCGGCAGAACCGTGACAAAGAGAAAAAAAAAAGAAAGGGAGGAGGGGACGAGCTGACATCAGCATTGTTGATTGCTGACGTCATCAGGTCGTGCTGACGTCAGCAACCACTTGCTGACGTCAGCATTACACTTAGCCAAATTTTCACCCGGAAAGTCAAAAGCTGCCAGCGTTTCAACTCCCCAAGAAATGCAGACGGTTTTGAAATCCGGCAAACTTGACCTGTTGTCCCATAGTGAGCGGCGACATGAGTTCGTCATACGACAAGGACAAGGGACCAGGTGATCCCTCCTCCTCTTCTTCAGACGTATTGAGCCCGCGCTCGCAGGCCATTGCGAACCTGCGCAGCCAGCAGGAGGAGATGCATCGTCTGCAGCGAGAGCAGACTGACGCGATCAGCACGCTGACAGAGCTCCTGCGCGTTCAGTCCACGGCTCCTTCGCGGATTCCTGAGGGAGCTGCCGGAGTTGCGGCCTCCACCCAGCACTCGGCCCAGGTGCCCGTGACAGGTGCTCTGCCTGCTTCACCTCCTTGTGTGGTTTCTCCACCACCTGCGGACCTCCTTGATGACGAGCCATTCATGCCAGGCTTCGAGGATGACTCCCAGGAGCGGGAGATTCGTCTCCTACGAGAGCACCTTCGTCAGCTGCAGACGGGTATCCGACCTCCACCCGTGTCCCCGATACGACCGTCACCTGACTTCCCCGGTGATCACCCCCTTCCAGGAGTTTTCCCCGTCTCTCGCTCTCCTCAGCCTGCGGTTGCTCTCCCCACGGAGCGGAAGCCAAAGGACTTTGAGGCACCACCTCCACGGTAGATCAGCGAGGATGGATTTGACTACTGGGAGATCCTGTTTGAGGTGTGGGCCACTTCCGAGGGAGTGTGGCCTTACTACCACAGCCCATACCAGTCTACAGATCCAGCACAGGTGCTGACAGCAGCCCGGGCCATGCGAGGACTTCTCTACGCCATGCCACGCGAGACTGTCGTCGACTTCCGCCCCTTCCTCGATGAGGCTGGCACAGGCACCGGAGCACATCCTCGTGGAGGTTGGGNCTGGGAGATCCTGTTTGAGGTGTGGGCCACTTCCGAGGGAGTGTGGTCTTACTACCACAGCCCATACCAGTCTACAGATCCAGCACAGGTGCTGACAGCAGCCCGGGCCATGCGAGGACTTCTCTACGCCATGCCACGCGAGACTGTCGTCGACTTCCGCCCCTTCCTCGGTGAGGCTGGCACAGGCACTGGAGCACATCCTCGTGGAGGCTGGGATCTGGCGTTGTCCCTACTGGCCGCAGAGACGCACGCTACGCGTGCGTCACACATTCGTGCTTCCCACTCGCTCCGTCAGGGACCAGCGGAGCCTGTGGCGGATTACTGGCGACGCGCCATGCGTATTTACACGCGTCTTGGGACCTCAGGGGGCACACAGCTGTGGGCACTTCGGACGATCATGCTCGGAGTTCGCCTGGAGTACACCGACATCTTCACACGGTACAGTGACGCTGCTCTCGAGCCTTTCTCAGCCACCCTGCAGCTGCTCCCTTGGGCCCATCAGCTCTTCCTCCAGGTGACGTCGGCCCGCGAGGCAGCAGTAGCACATCAGGAGACTTCCCTCGCTGCAGCAGTTCTCGCCTCACCAGCATCTTCCCTCCTGCAGTCACCCTCTTCTACCTCCATCACGACCTCATCTTCCTCCTCCTCTTCGACCCCGTCTACACCCACGCAGACGCAGGGCATTGCAGCAGCTGCCCAGGGGAAGAAGAAGAATAGGAAGCACGGATCGGGTCAGCAGCAGTCGTCATCTTGTGGTAGCAGTGGCCGTTCCCTGCACTCCTACAACTGTGGAGGTCCCCATCGCTACACCGAGTGCCAGCAGCCGCTTGACTGGGAGCGCATCACTCGTGGACTTCAGGCTGCCCATGCCGCCTGCACCACGTCTGGCACGTTGCCCGCACACTCGTCTGGACGCGCGGCAACTACGACTACAACTATTCCTGCGTCCTCACCAGCGAGCAACAGTGATCTAGACCCACGTGACCCCACCATCACCGAGCTTCGTCATCTTCTGGCGCTTCGCTTTCACGGAGGTGCGAGTGTGTTGTCATCGTCGAGTGGGTCACAGACTGCTTGTTCTTCTGTCCTCGTGACTCGTGATGACACGTGTGGGGACGCACAGTCCGCATGTGATGATGTTGGGCCTGACTGCATTGACTGGATTCATGAGTCTCACCTTCGTGATGTGCGTCGTTCCTTCCCATTGACGGCTCAGCGTCCCTCTGATGCCGAGTGTTCCATTGCTTGTTGTACAGTGACGTCCACCAGTCGTGACTCCGGTGGCACTTGGATCATCGATCGGTGCCACCCATCACATGACGTGTCGTCGTAGTGACTTTGTGGTACTTGGCCGTGTCACGACTATCCGTTCTGTTCGTACAGGCTCTGGTCAGTCCTTACCGGTCCACGGTGTTGGGGTTGTATGCTTTGATGGTCCGTCTCGCCCCCGGTATCTCTCTGACATGCTCTTTGTGCCTGATCTTGAGCTCAATCTGCTGTCTGTGCGTGCCTGCACTCTGATGGGTCTCTCCGTTGAGCATATCGCTGATTCAGCGACGGTGACTGCTCCTGACACCCGTAGCATTGTCCTGCGTGCTTCAGTCATAGATGATTTGTACCGCATTGCTCGGCCATCCTCCCCTTGCTCTCCCTCTTCCTCTGGTCGTGATTTTGTCACTGGTGTTCTATCCCCAGAACACCAGAGGTTGCTTCACCGACGTTTGTGTCATGTGGGCTCTGACACTGTGTCGAAGCTCATACGGACACAGCCCGCTCTTGGCCTTGACGTGGCTTCTTTCGAGAAGCCACCCAAGACCGACTGCCTTTTTTGCGCTCAGGGAAAGATGCACCGGTGCACTTATCCTGATTCGCGTTCCCGAGCGCTGAGGCCACTCGAGTTGGTCCACTCGGACCTGCTTGGTCCTCTCCCGGTCGAGTCCCTGTCCGAGAGGGGACGGTATGTTCTGACGCTGACTGATGACTTCACCCGGATGCGGTGGGTCTCCAGTCTGCGTCAGAAGAGCGACGCCGCCCTTGCGGTTCGGCTATGGCTCGTGATGGCTGAGCGTCAGTCTCACCACATGCTACATACCTTTCGCTCGGATCGCGGCGGCGAGTTCCTCGGTGAGATGGACTCCTTTGCTGAGCACGGTATTTTTCACCAGGTCTTCGCTCCTGCTACCCCACAGCAGAACGGTGTCTCTAAGCGTTGGAACTGCACCATGTAGGATGCGGTCCGCGCCATGCGGTCTGAGTGCGGTCTCCCGGAGTCCTTCGCCTTCCAGGGCTTCGCCTACATGACTTGGGTCTGGAACCGCCTCCCGCATGGTCCGCTTCGGGATCATGTCACACCGTACGAGCTCTGGTTTGGCCACCGTGCTGATCATCGTCTCGCACGCGTCTGGGGTTCCCTGGCCTCCGTGTGGTATACTGAGGACCAGCAGGGGTCCAAGGTCTCCCCTCGGGGTCGCTTGTGTGCCTTCATCGGCATCTCCCCGCGGTTGAAGGCCTGGCGCTTTTGGGACCCCACTCGCCGTCGTGTCATTGAGTCTCGTGACGCGCTGTTTTTTTAGTCTCTCACATACCGTGATCTGACTTCGATCACAGCTCTCTCCGCATCTCATGTCCCCTCCTGTAAGGGTCCTCGGCGGATGGGGGAGAATTCTTCGCCAGCGACCATTTCTCGTCAGGCTGACGTGTCCGCTCGATTCCCCTCTCGATCTCCAGCACTTGATGACTCGGCTATCATTGCCGTTGGTCCAGAGATCCCGCCTGTTCAGCCTGTTTCACACCCCACAGGTACCGCTGCTCTCATGCCTCCTCCTCCATCACCACCTGTGTCCACTGGCACCCCTGCTCCGGTGTCTGACCCAGCCCAGCCCACTCCTGTCCCTTCGTCGGCTGACACTCCTGTCTTAGTGTCCGGGCCAGCCTTGCCCGCTGTCACCCCCAGCTCAGTATCCCCCAGACACGCTTCTCCTCGCACGGCATCTCCGGCTGCCTCGTCTTAGCCCTCACCAGCTGTGGTCGTACCTGTCCCTATGGTCGTACCTGTTCCTGAGCCTGAGGTGCGGCCCTCGACCTCCGGTTACTCCCGTGAGCCCGGTGGTCGCCTTCGACCACTGGATTTCGGAGCTCAACGAGCATCGGGTCCCGGACCCAGGCCTTCCTCTCGCAGCATCGCGAGCGGTGATCCAGGCACAAAGGCCTTAGGCCTGAGTGTCCGCACTGAGCTTTCAGAGGTACACCCAGCGTGTCCCATAGGGCACGACCTGGTCACTCGCGAGTTCCATATCGCCTGTGACGCAGCAGATGATCTCGTGGCCGTCAGGCTTCACACTAAGGCGTGTGCACTTGCCACGCAGAGTTCCCCCTCTATGGCGCCTAGCCCCGGCACATTGAGGGAGGCTCTCTCATCGCAGGATGCTGATGCCTGGCGAGCTGCTTATGAGGATGAGCTTCGCGCTATCCGAGAGCACAGAGTCTACGAGCTGGTCGGCCTTCCCCCTGGGAGGAAGGCGATTCAGGTCAAGTGGGTCTTTCGCAAGAAAGTGAAGCCGGATGGCTCACTCGAATGCTACAAGGCCCGCTTGGTCGTCAAGGGGTTCTCTCAGATTGAGGGAGTTGATTACACTGACACCTTTGCCCCTGTCGGCCGCATGACCTCAGCTCGAACTCTGTTCGGTGTAGTGGCTCAACATGACTGCGAACTACACCAGATGGATGTGAACAATGCGTTCCTCCATGGCTCTTTGGATGAGGAGATCTACGTGGCTTAGCCACCAGGCTTTGAGGATGGTGACAAGGTCTGGCGCTTGCGCAAGTCCTTGTACGGCCTCAAACAGTCTCCACGGTGTCTCCATGGTCTCCTTGGAACCGGGAGATCACTGGCACCTTGACTCGCGCAGGATACGTACAGAGCGAGGCAGACCCCTCACTCTTCATCCTACCGACACCAGAGCGGTTCACCGCCATCCTGGTCTATGTTGATGACCTTCTGATCGCGTCTCCGTCCCTGGAGGCCGTGAAGGAGGCCAAGGCTGTCCTGCAGACCGCCTATAGGATGAAGGACCTCGGTCCTGCATCGGTGTTTCTTGGTATGGAGATTGTGCGAGATCTCAGACATCGGACACTGTTGCTGCATCAGGCCCGATACGCACGAGTTGTGGGGGAGCGCTTTAGCGATCTCCTTGGTGCAGTGCCCACGTCTTCCACACCCCTCACACCTGATGGACAGGATGCCCTGAAGGTGGACGACCCTACACAGCTGGGGGAGACAGTGGACGTGACCTTGTACCTCCGTCTTATCGGGTCTCTGATGTACCTGGCCACTACCACGCGTCCCGACATCGCGTTCGCCGTCAACCTCCTCGCTCAGTTCTCGCAGGCTCCACGTGCGAGAGCTCTTCACGCGGCTGTGCGAGTGGTACGGTACGTGGTCTCCACGCCGTATCTCGGACTCTGCTTTCGTCGGCAGTGTTCGGTGGTCCTTGACGGCTACACTGACACCGACTGGGCTTGGAGCCCTGACGGGCGTAGTCGCACTGGCTACGTGTTTCTGCTCGGTGGTACTGCTTTGTCTTGGCGAAGCGGAAAGCAGGGTTGCATCGCACGTAGCTCGTCGGAAGCAGAGTATGTGGCTTTGGGGGCAGGGGCTGCTGAGGCAGTTTGGCTACAGCGCTTGTTTCTTGAGCTAGGGCAGTCAGTACCCGCCATTGTGCTCCGTTGCGACAACCAGAGTGCTCTCGCCATTGCGGAGAACTTTGGTGTCTTTCATGCTCGCAAAAAGCACATTGCGGTTGAGCATCACTTCGTTCGTGATCTGGTGGAGCGACGCGTGATCTCCATCATGTGGGTTGGTACTGACTTGCGGCGTGCTCATTTCTTCACGAAGGCACTTGCCCGCGGAATGTTCCTGGTGGCCATTAGTTCCATTGGGCTTCGCCCCGTGCGTGACAGTGGTTGAGTGTGGGATGTACGTTGGCGTCTCATCTGTCTGTGTCACCTACTATGTGGTTGTACCAGTGCTCCACGTGTATGGACATGCGTACCATCGGGTCATAGGGGAGTGTTGTGCTTTGTGCCGTTCCTGTACAATTTACTGTGACCACTCGGCCGTGTCCATACTCATGCAGATCCCTGAGGCAGGCGGCCCTGGTGACACCGGCGCGACGACAGGCGGCGGACTACCCTCTTGGAGCTGACCGACCACTGTTCCAGAGCCCCAGATGCCACCGGGACTCTTTGCTGTGCCTTCTACGTCTTGCAGGTGCCTTTCGGCGGACTGGCCATGAGGCCTATTTGCATGTTTTTGCATTGTATGCTCGCTGTCAGTCGATGGATGCATGCATGTGACCAGTCACTGCGTCCGTCTTTTGATTGTACACGTCTAGGTTCAGACGGCGTAGGATTCTGACATGTGTGCGCAGAGTAACGGCCAAAACAATGGTTTTGGGCCGGTTTTAGGACAGCTCTTGGACTGCCGCGTGCGACACCTGCCGTGCGCCGCGGCAGGTATTTATGCCTTGGACCTGTCAGTTGTCATCTCTCTCTGCATATGCTATATTGAAGCATTCTGACACTGTGTCTTGTGTCTCCTAGCCAAACCCTTGCCGATGTGTGTACGACCTGTGACTGTCGTCACCGTCTGACCAAGCACTGACGCCTGGTCAGCGGCTGTGTTGCTAGGAAGCTTCTACGCACTTTCTCAGCCCCACCCGGTCCATGGATGCTTCTCCTCCTAGACTGGCATGTGTGAGAGCTTAAGGCGGACTCTTGCCGCCACCTACAGCCGGGACTTCTCGCTATTTTTCTGCAGCTTGCAGGAGTTTTTCGGCGGACTGGCTATGAGCCCGATTTGCATTTTTTTGCATTGCGTGTCCACCGTCTGATGATGGATGTTGGTTTGTGTGGCTTCCACCCGTCACGACCGACACTGCTAGTTTACCGATATACCCACATTCGGGGTATATGGCAGAGGAGGGCGTGACGACACGATGGGCCTCTGGACTGCACTGAGACTTCTCCAGCACCTACGACAGCGCCGGCAAGACGCGGTTGATGCGTTCCGGCAGCCATGTGGGCTTGTCAGGAGGTAGGAGAGTTTTCTCGGTGGGTTCAGACCCACGCACCCGGTTGACTGTACCGGTGCGACGAGGAGACCCGATGGCTATTGTGGGGCTTCCGATGTTCGGAAAGCCGTGTGTGATGTCTGGACGCTGATTCTGAGATTTTTTGGCACTGTTCCGATTTTCTCGGTGGTCGAGACCCGGGTACTCGAAGAGTTGTTCCGGTGCCTCGAGGAGACCACCGTTATTGTTATCGTGGTGTACGCAGTGTGTTCTCCCCGCTGACATGTTTCGGCTCAGCGGGGGTGACGGGGCCCGGTGCTACTAGCTGCCGGCGCCCCTACTTAAGCCCGCTAGGGGCTCAGTTGTAAATTCTCCTTGTTCTTTATATTGAGCGTTCCAGACTTAGCCAAATTCTTGCCGTCTTGCATCGCACTCACACACAGAGCTCATGTTCGTTCTTGCATGGGCCTGCATGCCCTAGAAATTATTTGCAATTATGGATGCATGCATGTGACCAGTCATAGCGTCCGTCTTGTGATTCTGCACGTCTAGGTTTAGATGGCGTAGCATTCTGACATGTGTGCGCAGAGTTATGGCCAAAACAATGGTTTTGGGCCGGTTTTAGGACAGCTCTTGGACCGCCGCGTGCGACACCCGTTGTGCACCCCGGCAGGTATTTATGCCATGGACCTGTCATTTGTCATCTCTCTCTGCAAATGCTATTGAAGCATTCAGACACTTTGCCTTGTATCCCCTAGCCAAACACTTGCCGTTGCGTGCACGACTTGTGAGTGTCGTCACCGTCTGATCAGGCATTAACGCTTGGTCAACGGGAGTGTTGCTAGGAAGCTTCCTTGCATCTTCTCATTAACACCATTAGTTGCGCTAGAAAGCCGCCACAGCGTCTTGTATGCTTGCTGGGGCACTGTGCAATGTTTTTGTAGTCTTGAGAGTTTTCTCGGTGGACTGACTTTTGAGCCTGATTTGCATGTTTTACATTGTGCGTCCACCAATCAATGCTAGACTTGTGCTGTGACCATTGTAATGACCAGTTTGAGATTCTACATCCCTAGGTTTGGACGATGTCGCACAGAGACAGTGGCAAATCAATAGTTTCAGACCAATTTTAGGACAAGCTGACATTATTTCGTGCATCACCCGATGGGCGACAGTGCATGTATTCGTGCTATGATTGTCAGATATCACTCTCTACACCATTACACTAATGGAACTTATGAGACTATGTCTCTCCAACCTAACCCTTGATGATCCTAGCATCTACTTCACTTGCTAGTGAGCCAACTGATTAGGCAACATGACCACATCAACAACAAGGCAAGGAAGCTTCGTAGCAGTTCCTTATGGTATTTTGATGCCATGAGGAACTGCTAGGAAGCGCATGAAGCTGATGATGTCCAGGCAGACATCAATGTCAGACAGAGTTTTCACAAGCAAGTGCACTGAAGTCAGGAGATTGTTGGGACACATCACAGTAGCAAGAGAAGTGGAAATGAAACATGAACATTCGGCAATATTTCATGAGTTGCTGTCCTCTTCATGTGTATCTTTCTCTCCTTGAAAGTGAAAAAATGTTACATTTTCTCACAGTTCCGCAACAGAAGTGGTCCAACAGAGAGAGCAAAGGTCGTTGGCCTTCCATGCCTTGTGAGTTGCTTGGACCCAACTTCTTTGTCAACTCAGGTTTGCCAACACATCTGGCACCGAGGCGCAGTTGCCCAGATTTAAGGCCTATCCTGGATGAAGAATGAACCACCTTGTACAGCTGTCGTTGTTTTGACGTGCCTCAGTACATACAACCTTCAAGCCCTCCTTGACAAGAGCCAGACGGCCATAGCCGAACACCTTCTACTCTTTCACGGATAGGGAATGGGTCGCTGGCGAGTGCCACACACATCAGTGGCCACAGCTCAGTCATCAAAGAACTCCGCGCCATGCTCGAGCAGGTAGTTGGCCGCCAGCTGCTCGTTTTTGTCGCATGCAAAATACGCTTGCAGGACAAGTTGCCTGTCAAACCCCATAGCCTCCAACTGCTCAAGATCATGCACATGCACATGCATACGAATCATTCCATGAAGGAGTTGCCTAAACTTGACATGACATCAGCATAAGAGCACCATTGGCACTGATGCACCATCAGCATTGATGTGCCATCAGCATTAATGCATCATCAAAGGCACTGTGGATCGCATCAGAGTCTGGCCTTCAGACACCCTCCTTCCCCCTTCTGCCCTCACACTTCTTCATTCCCCGTCCCCTGAAGCACATCCGGCAAAAAGCGGAACATCCTTGATAAAAACGGGCGGAACATGCCCTTCAGGTTGCTTTCAAATGGCCATGCCCGTTGGGTCTGGGAAAGGGACCCTGGGCGTCCTAGTCTGCGCCCCCACCCAAGACACGGTGAGAAGAGTGCGGGTTTGCACTCCCCACCCAGTCCGCGACTACAACCCACCCACCTATAACCCACCACCTGCCCTCACCCATGCCATCTCGCACGCCATGCAGGCGCATTTTTTTGCTGTGGACAGCCTCCAGCTTTGGTGCCCCCTAGCGGCCGTGGTTTAGCTCCTTCCTCCTTGGACCCCCCCCCCGACCCCCCCATTTTGAAGGGTCTGAAAACAACTTTCTAACCTCCCCCTGGGCCTATTGTTTTAACCCATTTCAGCCAGACCAAACAAAAAGGAGACCAAAAAAAGGCAAGGTAGGGAACATCTCCCCACCGGCGAAGGTAGGCGAGATCATGAGGCAGGAAATGCCGAGGCAGAAAGATTGATGTCCGAAAGTGATGTGAAGTCAGACAGTTGCCTCACAGCAACATCATCATAGTCACAACTTTCCATCTGTCAACAAACCTTTTACCAACACACATGTCATCACGTCAAGTCATACAGCATCATGCCATGCAACACAAGGTCCAGTTCAAACAGGAGCTACGCAGCCCAATGCTGCCACGCAACACAACACAACAACACCACAACGCACTGCAGCGCAGCACAGCACGACGCAGCACAGCAAAGCGTGGCACAGCGCAGCGCGGGGCATCGCAGCGAAGCGCGGCGCAGCACAGCGCAGCACAGCAGAGTGCAGCAGCAGCACAGCGCAACGCAGTGCAGCACAGCACAACGGAACACAACGCAACGCAACACAAAGCATGCAACACAACGCAACGCAGAACGACGCAAAGCAACGCAACGCAACGCAATCCAACGCAACGCATTGAAATGCAATGCAACGCAACGCAACACAACGCAACGCAACCTGACCCAACGCAACGCAACGCAACGCAATGCAATGCAACAATAACACAACGCAACGCAACGCAACGCAACGCAACGCA
>SZWC01005921.1:97356-122378 GCA_023375785.1 Penium margaritaceum
AGAGAGAGAGAGAGAGAGAGAGAGAGAGAGAGAGAGAGAGAGAGAGAGAGAGAGAGAGAGAATTTTAGTGTGCACCGTACAAGTGCACCTGGTTTTTCAGTGCATGGTGTTAGTGCATGGTGTTCGAGCGCACTAGAAGTTAAGTGCATGATCTACCCACCATTGGACATATATGACTGTGAGGTGGGAGGGCCGAACCGTCCCTCTCGCTACATTCCTCCCCACTTATTATGAACCATCATGGTTCATGTCCAACAAGTAGGAGTGCCAGATAGTGAGACAACAACATTTTAAAAGAAAGTTAACAATTTCAATCACGAGCAAAACGTGAACACGTGCATGGCACTTGGACCTAAGTTGTAGCTTGTCGGTCAGCACAGCTAGTAGCCTCCCTCTTTTAGGCCCGAGCGTCCGTGCAAAAACCATGTTGGGCGTCCCCAACCTCCTACAGCTGCTGGCCATGAATGTCGCCCTGTGTGAATGTTGTTCATTAGTCCCGCGTCCCTGAAGTGCCTCCTGCCACGCGTTGATCTGTGCGAGCTACCAGCTTGCTCCATGACTTGTTGACCACCTTTGCAGGCAACCGAGGTTCGAGCTCCCCAGAGTTATGTTTAGGTCCACAACCGGCCCAATGAACGAGGTATTCCCTAACAACCTGCGACCGGAGTATACGCTCTAGGTGTTAAAATAGGCGAAGAACCTCTTATTGGCCGTCGAGAGTAGAGACTGCCGGTGGTGGCTGAACGGTTCCCTCTGTTGTGTGTGGAGGTAACAGGCTCACATGAAATACGTCATGTTTCTTCATACTCGGCGGAAGTAGCAAAAATCTATTCTACTGACCTGATGCATACAACGATGAGAAACGGTCCAATCTACTTTGGTAGACGTTTTTGCGCCCCTGACGACTTAAACAAACAAACAAAACTTGAATTGTGTGCCTTGAAGTCGCCCCTTCAAATACGTTGAGTACAAAATTCCTTCATCATACATAAGGATAACCTTGACCCACCATTGGCGGACAAGGGCACATGCGCTCAGGAGCGTGGGTGTGTGGGCGGGCACACACGCGAATGGACAAGTGTAACAAAGTCAAACAGAATGCGGCTGAACAAAGGATTGAGCGGAAGGAACCTGTCCTCCTGTACTCCCGCTCTTCATCAATGAAGAGGGCACCACTATATATCGACCATTATTCAACACAGAGGGTGTGAACTGTGTAGACTAGTTTACTGAGTTGTTCACTGCAAACTTTGCTCATGCTAGGAATTTGTCCCAATCATTCATGGCAGGGTCCATGTACATGCGGCGTATGTGCTCTAGAGTGCAATTCCTGTGGTTTGTTTGTCCATTAGTTTGAGGGTCAAATACTGTCGACATTTATGACTCGTTGCTGAAGTGCTCATGCATCTTGTGCCAGAATATACTACCAAATATTCTTTCTCAATCAGAGATCATGCGTAACAACAAGCCTTGGTACTTTACAACACCCTCAAAGAAGAGACGAGCGGTCTCCTCTACATTCATATCAGTGACAGTAGAAATGAAGTATGATATCTTCATCAGAAGATCCACAACCACTAGCATTGCATCGTAGCCACAGGCTGTGTCTAGAAGACCAATAATGAAGTTCATGCTGATGCTCTCCCATGGCGTCCGAAGGATGTGAAGCTGTTGGAAGAGTCCAGTAGGCTTCTTGTTACGAGCCGTACTCCGAAGACATGGGTCGCATGTCATGCAATGCGTACGGATATCGAAACTCCATCCTAGCCACAAATAGTGGTCCGAGAGTGCGTGTCCAGTCTTTCGAGGTCCCACATGACCTGCGACTGGCGGGTTGTGGAACTGAGAGATAATCTTTGCTCGAAGGTCTCCCAAGTCCGACACAATGTTTTTATCCCTGTTCCGAAAGATTCCTAAGGCCCCCACCAATTCGTTATTGTCTAGATTTTGAGAGTATTGAAATACAAAATCCACTCAGTATCCCATTCAGATCCTGTTTACAAAAAGGTTGTGGATAATCTCTTGAGGTCGTTGCCGTAGAGGAGTAGGGGGATTTGGTGTTTGTTCTGTTGCTATTGTCATGGCCATAGAATACCCACTGACCTTGGTGGTTGTTATAACATTTTTAGGATTTTGGGTTAGTAGACTAGCCACGTTGATGCGTCCTGGAAGATATTCCCAGGTGAATGAGAATCGGCTTACGTATTCGCTCCAACGGGATTTTTGTCTTGACAGGTTCGGTTGCATTTGGAAAAGCACCAATGTGTTATCTTCGGTCACGACCATTTTACCCCCCTCAGAGCCCTCGAGGTAGCAAAGCCACATCTTGAAAGCGTGTACCACGTCTGTGCATGGACCAACTTCCTGCTCTCGTACACAATTAGGTGACCAATGTACATGAGGACTGGTCCACGTCCCACTACCGACGCATGACATCGCTCCTCCTACAATTGCGATGGATAGAGAAAAACAAAGACGGGCGCTTTAGATAGAAGCTCTTGACTTTGAGAAAGACATTCTTGCAGTTAGATGTCCAATCCTTATGCACGTCTCTTCATGTGAGCCTGGTTAGCGACACTACCAGAGTCAAATATCCTTGCATAAACTATGGGAAGTAGTTTCCTAGGTAGAGGAAACACCGAATCTGCCCAATGATTTCCGGGCGCGGCCAATCCACCACAGCTTTGACCTTTTGTGGGTCAACACAGATGCCATCCTTGCCGGCTATGTGTCTAAGGTATTCAAACTTATATTGTGCAAACTTGCATTTGCTCGCAATTGCATAGAGCTTTTGTTCCTTAAAGGTCGTGATGACTTCGTGCAGATGTTCTATGCGCTCTTCCATGGATTTTGAGAAAACCAGGATGTTGTCTAGGTAAACAAAGAAAAACTAGTTGAGTTGCTTGGCGCATGTTCAAAACATATCTCCTTGGGAGGTTGCCTGGACGTTCGTTAGCTCGAGGCATAAAAATCAAAATTGATAGTGTCCCATGTACGTTCGAAACTCTGTTTTGGGTACATCATCTTCCGTGATGCAGATTTGATGGTATCCTTGAGAAGAATCCAAGGAAAAAAAGACTTTTACCCCTTGTATTTGGTCAAACAATTCTTCAATCCGCGGTAAGGGGAATCAATTTTTTACCGTCAGCAGACAGTAATGAAACCGTGGAATAGTCAAGTCCCCTCATAACTCCACGACGACTCGTTTTTACCGTCAACTTGTTCAGTTCCAGGTAGTCCATGCACATGCGTAAACCACAATCTCTTTTACACACAAAAAGGATCGGCGCTCCGTATGGTGAGCTACTTGGCTTGATCTACCCTTTTGCAAGGTACTTTTTGATTTGGCGTTCGGCCTCTCACCATTCTACTGGTCTAAGGTAATACATGGGTCTAAATGGAGGGGTTGCCTCGGGATGCAGCAAAACCTTGGGACCCATGTGACGTTTTGGTGGACGCCTAGCCAGTGGTTCTTGGAATACATTTGAGAACTGTGCCAATAGAGATTTTGTCTCCTGTGACATGTCCTCCTTCACATCGTCGTCCACTTTCTATACCTGGGGAAAAAAGTATTGACAACCTTGTCTAATACGTCTCTTGACCTGCATCGCAGACAAGTTCGCATGGAATTTAAGTCGGGTTGGTGAAAGTTCTGTGCTTGAAATCAGCATGAAGCGACACTGTCCGTTTTGGAGGATTAAGCATTTTGATTCAAAGCACATTAGAGCCTTGTTTTTCTGGAGCCAAGGGTCTCCTGGTACCATGTCAAATGGGTTACGAAGTTTGAGTGTGTTCAACGTGGCACTGTGTGTGTATCCTTGAATGTTTATCTTCACTTTATAGGTATTGATCATGCGTACTGTGCAGTTGTCACTGACGACAATTGCGCTATTTGATGGCTCATGCTTTAGGCCTACCTATCGAGTAAAGCCAAGGCTAATGAAGGAGCCATCTGCTCTAGTGTCGGTCAGTACGTTCACTGGAGCATCAGCAAAGTGTCCTTTGAATTGCATCATCATGTTACTCCCACTCTCTTGAGTGAAAAGGCTCAACGAAGCCAAGATGAGTTTGTGATAAACAAGAAATCTGTACAGCAGGCGTCACAACTTCCATGATTCATCTTCTTGGGTCTACATCTTGTCGACACGTTTGAATTCAGCTGGTACCTTCGACTCTTTAGAATTGACGGGATCAAAATCAGTGACCTAAGGTATCGTGAATGTGATTGAACTCACCGCTTTCACGGCATTTGCTTCAATCATTGCGTCACACAACTCTTTCATAGTGGTCAGTGTCACCACCGATAAGCATGTTTGATCATGCATCTTGTCCGAAAATCCAAGATGATGTGAGAAATGTTGGTCAGCAAGTGTAGAATGAGGTTCAAGAAGAGGAGAAAGAAAATAAGGAAGTTTGAACCTGGTGAAAACAACAAATTGTTGAACATCCTCTTTTGAAAACGTGAACTCACACTCGTGATCCAGTTTCCCCCCTGGATGGTCCCCACTAACGACAGTCAAGGATGGAAAAAACCCGCACCACGACCTTGTCTGTCACCATGGTCGGACCTGTTTTCGCGACCGCAACCTTGTCCAAGGCCTTGTCCATGACAACCTCTTCCACCATCCCCACAAGGTGCCACATCTACGGCCAATGCCGCGGCCTCGTACCTACCACCAGCAACCTCAAGGCACTGGGCCCAAAAGTGGCCAGGCTGCATGCAGTTGTGACAGCGCCGGTCGCAAAAGGCTGCATTTCGACACTCACGCACCGCTTGTAGCTTGTCATTGCCGCTGCTGCGCTTGTTGTTGGAGACCTTATATCCACCAGCCTTCTTGGCTGAAAGACTTGTGGGCTGCTTGCCCTTGGCCCTGCCTTGCTTTTTGGCTGACCTGATTTCCCCTACAACATGCATGCACATGTCACGACCTTGCTGTGTACATGCGTTTGGCCGTACATCTGAGTAGTGCTTCGGCCTCGTCGAATACACTTCGCTCATATAGTTGCACAATGCCCTCCAACTTGTCCAATCTTGGCCCGTTATTGTTGTGGTGGTCTTGTCCTTTAGCTTCTCGCTCGTAAGACAATCACGAAAGTAATCCAGTAACAAGTACTCCGGATACTTGAATGTTTGGGTCCCATCGTCCTCGGTGAAGCTTTCGGCTTCCTCCACGACTGTAGTGAACTTGCTCAACAAGGCCTTGAGTGAGCTACCCGGCGGCCTGAAGTCTTTGATCTTGTGGAAGGCACACTACGCCTCCTCACGCTGGGTGTACTTCTTACCCATGATTGCACAAAAGGCCTCCTACGACATGGGCTGCCACTCAAGGTGTGGTTGTTGTGCGTCCCACTCCACAACCACATACTTGAAGAGCTTGTCCTCAAGTCGCATTGTGGCAAGGTCGCCCCACTGACCGAGTGGCACCTCGTAGACACACAGAACATGCTGAATGAGATAAAGCCAATCGGTCAGATTCATGTCCTTCCGGAAGATATCCATACTGTGGAGGAAGGACGTGTTCATGACCGGCCTCAAATTCATCGAGGTAGGCAATTCCTTGTTGCCACTGGCAATGGCATCAGCACCTGTGGTCCACTGTAATTGGTGCTGCATCCATACCTGGGTCATGTTGTGCAACACCTTGTCGAGGTGGTCGCATGGACGAGTTGGCTCATGAGCGGCCAGGTGCTGTAATTGACGATCACGGTTGAGGTCCATGATACTCTGTTTGATGTGGGCCACCAAGTTCATGAACACAAACTTCAGCTCTGATGTTGTCACAATACCGAAGATATTCTCAAGGGTCTCGTACTGTCCGTGTACCTTTATCCCCTACAAGAGGGTACGGTTCACGTACACGCCTCTAAGGAGTTCCACCTTCTAGAGGAGGCTATCGTCGGTGAGAATGCTTGAGTGGACATTGGTTTGCCCCATCGCAACCACACCGTAGGAAAGGGTGTCTACCCCCACTCTTTTGGGTAGTACTACACCTCCACCGTCGGTGGTGATCTTGAGTCGGCACGTCGCCTCGGCAGCCAACTTGACAAGCCTCCGACGGTGGTCGCAAATTGCTCTTGTGTCGAAGTCATCCATTTCATTCTTGTAAGAACTTCCCACGTGGTTTCTTTCAGGGCCTTTCCTACTGTTCACAACTTTAGGAAATCTGGCAAGCGTCTTTTCCTTCTCGAGCGATCGGCTCAATTTCGCCGCAAGATGGTGAAAATGATCAGGATCCTCGTCGTCTTCACCATCATCGGCGTTCTCTGTTAAGTTCCACGCCGGGTTGTCCTCCTTGAGCGTGTCCTCCGTCGTGTGGGGGTCATCCACGTGCACATTGACGTACTCATTGAGCACTTTCCCAGCTTCTTTGTGCTTGTAGGTGTCACTGGGTGTAGCGAGAGTTGCCTTCAGTTGTACGACTGCCTTTGGTTTGGTAACCATGCTCGTTGTGGCGGCTCCCAAAATTTGGAGTATGCCAAGGGCATATTGTGAGGCTGTCACTGCCTTGCCCTTGTTGGCCTTGGATGGTCTGACACTTGCCATGTTGTCGCCCGTGTAACTAGCACGTGAAGATCATTGCAAGGGTCACCCCACGACCTCAAGGAGGTGTCGCCTCCCGCACTCACCTTGCTCTCACAATCGGTGAGGCAATTATAAAATCTAGTTCTTTTTTCCTAAGTCACCACGGTTGGCACAATCATGTGGTAGAAGAAACGTTCTCTATGCTTCCACAGTCAACAAAAATGAGTGTTTTCAAGGTGAAAATGGTAGCCGTGACTCATGGAACGAGGCAAGACCAAAATCCTAGGAAAACTGATTTAAGACAAAAGAACAACAAAGCTATCCAAATCTGAACACCGCTCCTACAGTGAGGAGGAGGGGAGGAGAGTCAGCTCTGAAGTAGACCGTCCATCCTCGCTCGATCCTCCCTCACTTCTCTTGTCTTCTTGCTTCTCTTCAGGTCCTTATTGGTATTCTCTTGAGTTCTGTTGGCACATCTTTTTCCTTCTTCGAGGCTGCTCCTTTGTATCCCACGGCGATGGGGAGGCCTCCAAATTTCCCCAAGAATTACCTTCCCCCTTTTTCTTATCCCCTCAGGCCGTGAGAGTCAGCTCCTAGAGAAAACCACTTCCATAACTTTTACTAGAAGAATTGAGAAGGGAGTCTTGAGTAGAGGGGGAAAATGATGGTTTTAGGGGTGGACCCTCCCCATCCCATCCAAGAAAAGAAAATAGCTTCCTGGAGGGAAGAGGAAGACAAGGATGAAGAGGAACTCTTGAAGAGCTTTCTAACACACTTTATGACACTTAAAATGGTTAATTTTTTAACCCGTACCCCCTTGTGGCCAATCTACTGCTGCAATACATGCTTGTGGTGTTTTACATCTCTTGTAGCCGTCGAAACCATTGCACACTTGGTTTCGAGGACCGTCTTGCTCTGAGAACCACTATAATGGGTTGTTTCTCCAGCTGCTGCACTTACGTCGTCGTCGAAGTTTGCAGGATAGCATCCAGATATCTCTTGAGTGGTTTTCCCCTCTACGACACTTTGGGAGTAATCATCATCAAAGACCCGTGCAAGGAGACTCAAATATTTTGAATCTCCTGAGGTCCACTTCCATTTTCACCTGCCCCCCTTGTTCTGGGTCCCAAATGAGGGAGGTATTGTTTTGAGCTCGTGCCTTTGCACGATTTTTTTTTGTAAGCCAAACTCAAAGATCGTATTGAACAAAGTCAAACTTTTCTTTTGATGCGATGGTGCAAAATCTTTGCATGCGATGCACATCCGGCGATTTTGCGCCGGCGTTTTTGGTCTCTCTTGTGCCTTACTCACTCGTAGGGATCCCTCGTCCTTGCTCACTCTCACTGGCAAGAGGGGTAAATGAGGGTTAGGGCAGGAGGCCACAAGCCTTGCCCTTGAGGCCCTCGTCGCATCTCGGCCGCCGATCGAGCCACCAACTCGATCGGCGGCTGGTTGCTTGCCGGTGGGTGGTCGGCCGGTCATCTGACTGGCCGTTGGCCGGCCGGCCGGTAGCTAGTGCGTGGCTGGCCACCAGCCAGCCCTATCAACAGTGAGGGGTGGTTACCCCCTTGCTATTGTGAGGTGGAAGGGCCAAACTTCCCAACCCGCTCCATCCAAGTACTCAAGGAGACTTTGCAGCTTGTGGTACAAAAGAAGAGCATTCTGCTTGAATCCATAAAAGCTCTTGAAAAACTTGTACATTCTTCCATTTTCAACCACATATCTTTCAAGTTGCTTCATGTAGATGGTAGTTTCTGTTTCATTGTATAGAAAAACATTCATGATGTCCAATCGATGTAATGGCGAGAATGACGCACGCTGTGGTATTGTAGCTGAAATGGACATACGTTTTGAAAAAATCCTTGCCTTCTACCTGTGAGAACCCATTTGCAACCAGACATGTATTGTACTCGTTGATGCTGCCGTCTGCATTCGTCTTCAACCTGAATACCCATTTTACACCAACATGCCTTGAGCCATATGGCAGCTTTATTGGCTCCTATGCTCCTTGCTCCGTGCGGGAGTTGTACTTTGCATCTAGTGTTACTCTCCATTTGCTATAAACTCATCTGCTCGTGTTTGCTTAAGTGATTTTGGCTCGGATGGTAGTCTACATGCGATCTTGGAGTGGAGAGCTGTGCGATACGAAATTGTAAAATCTGCATACACCTCATCAGTATCATCGTAAATTATGCATGATGTAACTTCCATGTCACACTATGCTTCATCCTCATTGTGCTTTTCTTCTATGTGCTATTGTAGGAGGTACATGAAGTGCCGGCGTTCAATTATGTGGTCATGCTTCTTCATCCTCATCACACCAGCACCATCTTATGTCATCATAGGGTGGAGTTCGCCATGACCTTCTATGACCACCTCCGTATCAGTGGCAATGCATGCATTGTGGTGTGTTGCAAGGGGAACACTTACAGGCACCGCCTTCTCTATCACTTGTTTGAGATCCGTCGTGGTTAGTGGATTACATTATGTTGCTTTATCATGAATTTCAACATGCAAATGAGCCATGAAATGACTCGAGGAGGTTCGATGCGGTCAAGTGCTTGGATTTTCACTATTGATGTGTCAAAAATTTGAAGAAAACTTCTCCGCAACTGCTGACGATCCGTTGGGGATCAATGTCTTAGATTTCCCAACATTTCATTTTGGGGCTTTGTCCAATTAACATGTCCAATGCTTCTTTGTCTACAAGCTTCCCGTGACATTTCTTTGGAATATGAAGGAACTCCATGCAACTTAAGGTCCAAAGTAGGGTGATATCCGGCTTGCCATCATGCCGGGCGTTGAATTGTTTCATGTATGGTATGGCCATGCACAACATACGATTCCATGCCCAAGCTTCTTGGCTCAAAGCTCACGGCCAAAAGGAGTTGTCGAGTTGCGCTCCTAGCATCATGGGCTTGAATGTCTCCTGACTAGTGGAATTCGCCATGTGTGTGACACCATTAAGCTACACGTTGTACGTCATGCCTAACTGTTAGACGATGACCATGAACCCTGTGCTTGTGTATTCACCAGAACTCTCAAAGAAAAATAAATGCAACCTCTTGTTGCTTTGCCTCCCCACCATTGCCAACGCTTGGACGAAGTAGGTTCGTGCTTCACCTTTGGTTTGGAGATTGTAGCTCCACAAAATGTGTCTCACATCGTCCACGAAGATGAGGAAGTAGTGGTGTCCTCCCTACACTATTGATGAAGGGAATGATCTACAACGACATGTCGGACGTACCTTCTACGACATGTCGGATATATCGTGTGACCACCATTTTATGATTTCAGGATGGTCATAAACTTCTGTGTTGGAGGCCCAAATAATTCTGCTGAATTATCAGTTTGTTAAAAGGGACGACCGGATGTAAACGATTCATTTTGATTAAATGTCGTTTGATGACCACAAACCCCTTGGAAGCCACGGAACCATGATAGGTTCTGGTTACCTGATTCTTCATGGTCCATGGTACCTACTGCGTCCGGAAGAATACTCGCCTACCCCGTGCCAAGGGGGTTCTGCTTGTAGTAAAAGGATACGAATCTTTGCGATAGGGACAGCGGGACACTATGTGCCAGGTCTTGTGGTGGAACCAAATCGTGTGCTCCCTCTACTGCACCAAACACTGACGAGTCTAGACCACCGCCAAGCTAATGCTGAGTGCCCAACTTGGACAGTTGACTCAGAGTCCTCGTCCACAGAGCTCTCCCTTTGGCGAAGTAGGACACTCTTACACTTGAGTCGTACCGAAAGTGTTGGCATTCATTCCTGTTTTCAATCACATATTTCAATCATCTCGTATTGAACGCCTTTGTATTATCTTATCTGTCTCTGGTTTATTCATCAATGAATTTAATTGATTTCTTTTTTCTTACACAATTTTTAACCTGGGTACTAGATTCACCGCCCTCTAGCCTTTGTCACAATCGGTGAGTCGAGACCCGGCTAAGTGGTCCACGGCGTTGTACCCGTTGGTTCAAACGTTCACATTTTCCACTAAGAATATAATTTTTATTTAAAATAGAATCCAACAATAGTAGCGGGTTGACTTGGTGTATGTAACTTTGATGTTATCTTTTAACTTTGTTTAATTTCATTCACCAAATCCCCACTTCACTAGAGATTCAAAGACTTTGTTTTAGTGGAATCAGCCATGTCGAAGGCCACTCCTCAGCTCAAATGGAAAGGAGAAGGCTTCATCAACGCAAAAAATTCACAAAAAATTGCAAAACTCCTTGGCGGATTTGCAACTTAACTCGAGAGGTCGTCAGTGTCCATGTCCGCTCACCAATCTCACATGGCAGGCGGTGTTCATCATTGAATAGTGAAAACATTCATACATGAACGCGACATAGGGCACTGTTGCGTAACTCCATAGACGACTTCAAAAGATGAAACACCTACTGTTGACTCGTAGTTTGCTCTTGATATCCCGCCTGTTTTTCAGTTGCAGAGAGAAATACTTGCTCGTGCAAAAATGTGAGACTAAACCCCACCCCACCTCTCAGGCCCAGTTACCGAAGGGCCTAGGGGAAGCCTTACCCTTAATCAAACCCACAACCTCCGAATGTTACAAGGGAGCTTATCGAAAACTAATGTTTGTTGACGTATTGAAGGGAAGATCCAGGTATGAGGCAAAGATACAAGCAGCCAACACCGTGATGCAAAGTACCATATTTCAACGATGGATTGTAGCGCGTAATGGGCAAGGTATGGGGATGTAGTATTTGGCCAGGTCAATCATTGACCACGCCATTGGCTGTCTGGGTAGAAGCTGCACATCCACAACTTGAAAGTCACATTGAGGTGACGTTGAGCTTCGAGGACGTGTTTGGATACAATAGAGTCCAGTGCTCAACTCGGACAATCTGCTCGACTTTTGTGTCGCTCCAGTCAGAAATCCCATCCAAACAACCAAAAATTTCCGCTTGTGTATCCATAACTTGGATAACGGCAATGATCTAGACTTTGGACTCTGGTGCACCAAGGTTAACAAACGTAGAAATTTCTCTTGTGCAAGGAGTGAACAATGGCCGAAATGTTGTCGAAACTATCTACGAGGAGTCAATGATGTGTGAATCTTATGTGAAATTTGGTTTCTTGACATTTTGAGAGCGCGGCAACAGTTAAGTCACTGGATGCGGCAGGTCTGCAGTGCATCGTGTGATAGTACATGTGATTGGTGGAGAGGGATACGTCTGCCAAATAAGCACGAAAGCATTGAAACAGGCTCCCATTTCTGGGCCGCGGTGCCGGACATTGTGGCACATGACATCAGCAAAAGACCACACATTAATGCACTTCCACTCTGACTTCGAGAGATTCTCGTTAAGGTTATCCATTGGCCTAGTGCATAGGTTTTGCTTTGAACTGTCCAATGAACGAGAGCCAATAACTTGCTGCTAGCGACCATCGTGCACCCCGTGCAAAATTTGGGTTCATAAATTGTTTTGCGAATCAAACAACGGAAACCATTGTTGAAGCGATGCGTGCTTAGATGATGAAGTGACTGAAGTCCAACATAAGATTCGCCCATGTTTGTGCACAACCCATCGTTCAGGAGTGCGATGGCGCACCATTGTCGTTGTCGTATCCTCATTGAATGCTGCGCCTGGCGTGCCTCGCCACCTATGCCACTTAGGGATGCTTGAAAACCATGTCAAACATATCGCTTTCATGTGGTTCACCATTCAAACTTAACGGTTGGTAATGTTCATGGTTGTCCAAGTGGGGCCCAGTGCAATACAAAAAATGTGGATGTCGACATCTATTACCATGCCATACCCACTGTGTATGCAACTCAGGAACATGGCTACCGAGGGTAATGGGAATGAGGTTCCGAATGGACCTGGCCGATGGGACCAAGTCGGTGCATGAGGAGGAGGGCAAGCATTACCTACATCTCCCATGTTGCATCCGTGGGAAACGGTTGCTGCGTGGGCCACCATAAAGGCAGAATTTGACAATTGGGTTGCGCGGAATGGGATGCCATCATGGACATCCACCCGTCCTGAACCGGAAACCATGGTTTGGATCCTGGACAGGCGCATGCCCACTCCGCGTCCTCCAAAAACACTCCTGATCCATGGGAGCCCTGGCTATACACAGACCCTCCTAGCCCTTAGTGTAGGACTAATTGGGTAAGTGTTGTATTTATTCCTCAATTTAGTTATGAAGTGTCCACAACATCCCATTTCCTTATGTGATACATGAGTCTGACTACGTTAACAATGTATTCTACTATGTTTGCTGGGTGCTCACCTTTGAAAAAGTGGATGTATATACTATTTCTCCCTGAAACAATGTACGATACGTCAACAGCAACTCATTTGAACAGTTTCACCCAGGTGAGTCATACACTATACCCACCGCCATGGTGCTGGCATCTGGAATGGCAAGAACAATTGGCTGGACACACACATTGTTTGACATGTACATCTTGCCTACAAGGCACAATTGTCATGTGTTTCACTAGGTTGGCTATTGTATGTCAAAGTACATGTTTAGTTTTAGGTACTTAAAAAAACATCACTAAATTGGATGAAGTCATTTACTTAGCTTTCATGCTGCTCTAATCTTCTGTATAATGTGACAATGTCACTGATGTTTCAACTTCATTGTGAAAACTCTAATGACTAATGTTCATTGCTTGAAGTTCAATGTTACAGAAACTTGCACAAGTTGCACATCATAAAGAGAGTATGTGGAAGCCAACTTTGGATTCATCTAGTATAGTAAAACAGAGGTGCTAGGTCACATGTACTCATCCACTTGAACGTTCACGGATAAATCGTGCACGAAACATACGACCTCACACGCAGGATACTCTTCCCTTCACATAACTCCTGACATGCATCATGAAACAATTCTCCAAATAGGGATGCACACATGCAAATGCATGGGTTGGCCACTTCAAATCTCGCCTCCTCTCTCTCCGTGTCCTCTACGTTGAGATTGTCCATCTTACATCAGATGACATCTCCATTGGCACCACTCGTGTCATGGGCCATGTGTGATCTGACTCTTTGCTGGTGCACTATAATCCTTGGTTGCCGCTTGACCACGGTCTTCATAAGAACATGGACCTGTCTCACTTACACACTTTGTACAAAGAAAACAAGAAATGGTTACCACTTGGAATTGAACACACAAGTGGTAAGGGACAGGTGAGGAGCAGTGGGCACACGCATTGCCTATGGTCACATAGACCGGCCTCTGCACATCTGCTTGCGTCGAAGTGGCTCCTCTTCCTTGGAGGAGTCCGAGGAGGAGGAACCGTCTGCATACTCCCACTCCTCAGCCTTGGTTGTCACGTAGTCAGAGGCCTCGTCCTCCTCTGACCACTAAGAGAAAGACGAGCCATCATCTTTTGTGTTCTCTTTTGCTGCTTCTGGAGTCGCAGGGTCGTCGATATGGGAGGAGAACATGGGTTCTATTGCATCACCCGCACCCGTGGTTGTTGTTTCTGTTGCATCACGTGCTGCAACAGTTCCTGATGTAGCATCACTTGCTGCAGCAATCTAACCTATAGCATCACTGCATCAGTTCCTGTCGAGTCATGATCTGTTGCAGCACTTCCTATTGTTGCTACTGCAGCCACTCCCTGCCCGTCTGTAACAAGCTCAAAATCAGGACCCGAGTTAGCTCCTCTACCACATCCTCTTGTTGTTGTTCGGCGCCCACAACCGCCATCACCGCGCACCCCTCGTCTTGCGGCGAGCTGCCTCGCACAAGCAGCAACGTTGTCATGTGAGACGGCTGGTGGGTTTGTGCACTGCTTAGGCGCATTTCCAGCCAGCCCATAGTAGTTGCGGATGCGGTCACACTTCCGACGCTAATAGCGGTCCTTGCACTTGGACTTTGGCCTCCCAGCTCCCTGCTTCTTGCATGGCGGTCCCTACCCTTTCTCAGCGTAATGCACCTCTCGCCGATTGATGCAAGACATGGCGTGGCGGTAAGTTCTCTTCCATGCCATCTTTGTGAGGTGTATGTCCACGTACATCTCCGGGTTAACTCCAGCATCAAGGAGAAGACTGACCGAGTGTTGGCCTGGGTAGCCATACTCAACCCACTGACCGGAGTTGCACCACTTCACATTGCTGTCCACCTCACGCCCGGAAAGGATCTTTGGGCCCGTCACGGTCCTAGAGAGTGGTCCTGTGGGGATGATGTCGTATTCCCCTGCGTGTTGTGTGTGGTTTTTCATCTTACCATCGATGAGCAGGGCGAGCGTGGTCTCGCAGTCATGGGTAACCTTCTTCTGGTCTGTAAATGAGTTGTGCACCCACACATGGAGGTGCACAAAACAATGGAAGAGGTAAAGGTGGCGGAGGGCCATCATGAGCGCGTTCACTGACCTCGCCGCATTGCTCGTTGTGTGTCTGCCACGTGCCACTGGGATGTACACCCTACTCCAGCGGTCTAAAGGGATACCCGGTTCTCCACCGCCGTCAAAGACGTACTTTGTACCTTGCTTTGATGCCCTTGACAGCTCATCCTGGGCACACTTGAACTATCTCATGGCAAAGGTGTTTGCCAGGGTCAGGAAGAGATCTGCGACGACCCTACCCGCCTTGGTCTTGACATTCTTGCAGATGTGCTGTGAAAACATGTGTGCATTGCACCAGGCACCTCACGGGCCATAGTTGGAAGGAGCCTCCATCACGGTCAGAGATGATGGCAGTGCCTTGCTCTCGTGCTATGGGGTACACCTGCGACAACCGTTGGATGAGCCACGCCCAGTTGTCTTTGTCTTCCTGGCCATAGAGAGCCTACGCCATGGGAACTAAGTGGTTGTTGGCGTCCCCGTACTGGGCAATGAGGAGTACTTGTTTGAAGCCATTCTTAAAAAAGTGCCATCCATAGTGATGAGACGACGGACATGATTCTAACCCTCATGACAGGCCTCGGGTGCAATGAAGGCCCAGGAAAACAGGTAATTCTTGTCCTACTCCACGCACGCGACGGTCTGGGGGTCGACCCTCTTCAAGTATAAGGCATAAAGCGCATATGCAGCCATTTCTTTGCAAGGGGAATTTGGAGTAAAATGCAAATTCAAAGTACGATGACTAAGGAAGAATGCAAACCACTGCAATGTAGACTAGGAAGAGAGACCATGAGCGCATCTTCTCCGCCATCAGCTTCTCCTGGGCTGCCTTCTTCTCTCGGTAGACAACCAGGTACTCCACCCTCTTGCCTGTGTGGGTCTCGACAGTTTGCTACAACGACCTGGTTTCAGTTGAGGGCTTCTTCTTGACCGTCTGCTTGATGTGTTCGCAGCACAAGGTGTGGTGGCAACCAGAATACTACTTCGACATAGCAGGAGGTCCAACCACGTCGGGTACGGCGCCATATCTATAGAGTTAGAGGGTTCAACCCACCCATACGGCAGCCATGAAACCGATAGACGCATTGAGTGCTACCAATCCGCATTATACGCTCCCGCGCTTAGGAGAGCATGGGACCAAACGCTCCACAACACTGACGTGAAAATTGTAATTGTGCTCCTCCCAGTTGCTGAAGAGGAACAAGGACTCGGGGTGTCAGATTCCACGGCTGGGAGGTCCTCCTTGAGCGCGTCCTCCGTCGTGTGAGGATCATCTACGCGCATGTTGATGTGCTCATTGAGCACTTTTCCAGCTTCTTTGTGCTTGTAGGTGTCACTGGGTGTAGCGAGAGTTGCCTTTAGTTTTATGGCTGCATTTGGCTTGGTAACCGTGCTCGTTGTGGCGGCTCCCAAAATTTGGAGTCTACCAAGGGCATATGGTGAGGCTGTCACTGCCTTGCCCTTATCGGTCTTGGATGGTCTGAAACTTTCCATTTGTTGCAAGTGTAACTAGCACCTGAAGATCATTGTGAGGGTCACCCCAAGACCTCAAGGAGGTGTCGCCTCCCGTAGTCACCTTGCTCTCAAAACCGGTGAGGCAATTATAAAGTATACTTCTATTTTCCTAGGTCGCCACGGTCGGCACAATCATGTGGTAGACAAACATTATTTCTCTATGCTTCCACGGCCAACAAAATTGAGTGTTTTCAAGGCAAAATTTTAAGCCGTGACTCATGGAACTAGGCAAGCTCAAAATCATAGGAAAATTGAATTAAGACAAAAGAACAACAAAGCTATCCAAATTTGAACACCGCTCCTATAGTGAGGAGGAGGGGAGGAGGGTCAGCTCTAAAGTAGACCGTCCATCCTCGCTTGATCCTCACTCACTTCTCTTGTCTTATTGCTTCTATTCAGGTCTTTATTGGCATTCTCTTCACTCCTGTTGGTGCATCTTATTCCTTCTTCGAGGCCGCTCCTTTGTGTCCCACGGCACTGGGGAGGCCTCCAAATCTCACCATGCATTACCTTCCCCCTTTTTCTTATCCTCTCAAGCCGTGAGAGTCAGCTCCTAGAGAAAATCACTTCCATAATTATGGCTTGAAGAATTGAGATGGGAGTCTTGAGTAGAGGGGGAAAATGATGGTTTTAGGGGTGGACCCTACCCATCCCATCCAAGAAGAATTCAAATAGCCTCCTGGAGGGAAGAGGAAGATTGGAGTGAGGACAAGGATGAAGAGGAGCTCTTGAAGAGATTTCTAACACACTTTACGACACTTAAAATGGTTAAGTTTTAAGCCCGTACCCCCCTTTTGGCCAATCTGCTGCAGCAATACCGGCTCGTGGTGTTTTATATCTCTTGTAGCTGTCAAAACCATTGCACACTTGGTTTTGAGGGCCGTCTTGCTTTGAGAACCACTATAATGGGTCGTGTCTCCAGTTGCTGCACTTAGGTCTTCGTCGGAGTTTGTAGGATAGCGTCCAGAGATCGCTTGAGTTGTTTTGCCCTCTACAACACTCTGGGGGTAATCGTCATCAACGACCTATGCAAGGAGACTCAAATATTTTGAATCTCCTGAGGTCCATTCCATTTTTACCTGGCTCCCTTGTTCTGGGTCCCAAATGAGGGGGGTATTGCTTTGAGCTTGTGACTTTGTATGATTTTTTTTTGTAATCCAAACTCAAAGATCGTACTGAACAAAGTCAAGTTTTGCTTTTGATGCGACGGTGCAACATTGTCGCATGCGAGGCACGTCCGGTAATTTTGCAACGGTGTATTTGGTCTCTCTTGTGCCTCACTCCCTCGTAGTGATCCCTCGTCCTTGCTCACTCTCACTAGCAAGAGGGGTAAACAAGGGTTAGGGCATGAGGCCACGAGCCTTGCCCTTGAGGCCCTTGTAGCCTCTCGGCAGCCGATCGAACCACCAGCTCTATCGACGGCTGGTGGCTTGCCGGTGGGTGGCCGGCCGGTCATCTGACCGGCCGCCGGCCACCCACCCGACCGGCCGCCAGCGGACCGGCAGCTAGCGCGTGGCTAGCCACCAGCCAGCCCTCTCAAACAGCGAGGGATGGTTGCAAACCACCCCCTTGCTATTGTGAGGTGGAAGGGCCAAACTGCCCAACCCGCTCCATCCAAGTACTCAAGGAGACTTTGCAGCTTGTGGTACCAAAGAAGAGGACTCTGCTTCAATCCATAAAAGCTCTTGAAAAACTTGTACATTCTTTCACTGTCAACCTCATATCTTTCATGTTGCTTCATGTAGATGGTAGTTTCTGTTTCATTGTATAGAAAAACATTCATGATGTCCAATTGATGTAATGGCGAGAATGACACATGCTGTGGTATTGTAGCTGAAATGGACATACGTTTTGAAGAAATCCTTGCCTTGTATCTGTGAGAACCCATTTGCAACGATGCATGTATTGAACTTGTCGACGCTGTTGTCTGCCTTCGTCTTCACTCTGAATGACCATTTTGCACCAACATGCCTAAAGCCAGATGGCAGCTTCATTAGCTCCTATGCTCCTTGCTACATGTAGGAGTTGAACTTTGCATCTAGTGTTACTCTCCATTCTGCTATAGACTCATCTGCCCGTGTTTCCTTAAGTGATTTTGGCTCGGATGGTAGTCTACATGCGATGTTGTAGTAGAGAGCTGTGCAATACGTTGTTGTAAAATCTGCATACACCTTATCAGTATCATCGTTAATCATGCATGATGTAAATTCCATGTCACACTATGCTTTATCCTCATTGTGCTTTTCTTCCTATGTGCTATTGTAGGAGGTGCATGAAGTGCCGGCGTTCAATTATGTGGTCATGCTTCTTCATCCTCATCACACCAGCACCATCTTATGTCATCATAGGGTGGAGTTCGCCATGACCTTCTATGACCACCTCCGTATCAATGGCAATGCATGCATTGTGGTGTGTTGCGAGGGGAACACTTACGGGCACCGCCTTCTCTATCACTTGTTTGAGATCCGTCGTGGTTAGTGGAATACATTATGTTGCTTTAATCCAAATTCCCCTTTTGAAGAAATGGCTGCACATGCACTTTATGCCTTGCAGTTGAAGAGGGTGGACCCCTAGACCGTTGCGTGCACGGAGCAAGACAAGAATCACCTGTTTCACTAGGCCTTCATTGCACCCAAGGCCTGTCGCGAGGATTGGAATCATGTCCGTCGTCTCGTCACTATAGATGCCACTTTTTTAAGAATGGCTTCAAACAAGTCCTCATTGCCCAGTATGGGGACGCCAACAACCACTTTGTTCCCATAGCATAGGCTCTCTGTGGCCAGGAAGACAAAGACAATTGGACGTGCCTCATCCAACGGTTGTCACAGGCGTACCCCATAGCACGAGAGCAAGGCACTGTCATCATCTCTGACCGTGATGGAGGCTCCTTCCAACTATGGCCCGTGAGGTGCATGGTGCAATGCACACATGTTTTCACAGCACATCTGCAAGAATGTCAAGACCAATGCGGGTAGGGTCGCCATAGATCTCATCTGAACCCTAGAACACACCTTTACCATGAGAGAGTTCAAGTGTGCCCAGGATGAGCTGTCAAGGGAATCAAAGCAAGGTACAAAGTACGTCTTTAACAGCGGTGGAGAACCGGGTGTCCCTTTAGACTGCTAGAGAAGGGTCTACATCCTAGTGGCACCTGGCAGACACACAACGAGCAATGCAGCAGAGTTGGTGAACGCGCTCATTATGGCCCTCCGCCATCTTTGCCTTTTCCACTATTTTGTGCAGCTCCATGTGTGGGTGCATAACTTATGTACAGACCGGAATAAGGTTACCCATGACTACAAGACCACGCTCGCCCTGCTCATCGATGGTAAGATGAAAAACCACACACAACAAGCAGGGGAGTACGACATCATCACCGTAGGACCACTCTCTGGGACCGTGACGGGCCCAAAGAGACTGTCTGGGTGTGAGGTGGACTGCAATGTGAAGTAGTGCAACTTTGGTCAGTGGGTCGAGTATGCGTATCCATGCCAACACGCGGTCAGTCTTCTCCTTCATGCTAGAGTTAACCCGGAGATATACGTGGACATACACCTCACGAAGATGGCATGGAAGAGAACTTATTGCCACGCTATGCTTGGCGTCAATCGGCCAAGGTGTAGTACGGTGAGAAAGGGTGGGGACCGCCATGCAAGAAGCAGGGAGCTGGGAGGCCACGGACCCCTCGTCTTGCGGCGAGCTGCGAGGCAGCTCGCCGCAAGACGAGGGGTGTGCGGTGATGGCGGTTGTGGGCGCCGAACAACAACAAGAGGACGTGGCACAGGAGCTAGCTCAGGTCCTGATTTTGAGCTTGTTACAGACGGGCAGGGAGTGGCTGCAGCAGCAACAACAGGAAGTGCTGCAACAGATCATGACTCGACAGGAACTGATGTAGTGATGCTACAGGTTAAATTGCTGCAGCATATGATGCTACATCAGGAACTGATGCAGCACATGTTGGAACATACGCAATAACCACGACTGTAGGTGATGCAATAGAACCCATGTTCTCCTCCGAGGTTGACGACCCTGCGACTCCAGAAGCAGCAAAAGAGAACACAAAAGATGATGGCTCATCCTCCTCTGAGTGATCAGAGGAGGATGAGGCCTCTGACTATGTGACAACCAAGGCTGAGGAGTGGGAGTCTGCAGACGGCTCCTCCTCCTCGGACTCCTCCGAGGATGAGGAGCCACTTTGACGCAAGCAGATGTGCAGAGGCCGGTCTATGTGACCATAGGCAATGCGTGTGTCCACTGCTCCTCACTTGTCCCTTTCCACTTGTGTGTTTGATTCCAAGTGGTAACCATTTCTTGTTTTCTTTGTATCAAGTGTGTATGTGAGGCAGGTCCATGTTCTTATAAAGACCGTGGTCAAGCGGCAACCAAGGATTATAGTGCACCGGCAAAGAGTCAGATCACACATGGCCCATGACACGAGTGGTGCCAATGGAGATTTCATCTGCTGTAAGATGGACAATCTCAACGTAGGGGACACGCGGAGAGAAGAGGCGAGATTTGAAGTGGCCAACCCATGCATTTGCATGTGTGCGTCCCTATTTGGAGAAGTGTTTCATGATGCATGTCAGGAGTTAAGTGAAGGGAAGAGTATTTTGCATGTAAGGCCGTATGTTTTGTGCACGATTTATCCATGAACGTTCAAGTGGATGAGTACATGTGACCTAGCACCTCAGTTTTACTATACTAGATGAGTATGAATGGCATGATCATTTATTAATCACACCAGCAGTTGCAAAGACGTTTTCTTCAAATGTCTGACACGTCAATATTGAAAATCCAAGCACTCAACCGCATCGAACCTCCTCGAGTCATTTCATGGCTCATTTGCGGATTAAATTCATGACAAATTACGACGACTAAGCAAGAATTCAAACCTCTGTGATGTAGGCTAGGAAGAGAGACCATGAGAGTGTCTTCTTCCCCATCAGCTTCTCCTGGGCTGCCTTCTTCTCTCGGTAGACAACCAGGTACTCCACCCTCTCACATGTGTGGGTCTCGACAATTTGCTACAGCGACTTGGTGTCAATTGAGGGCTTCTTCTTGACCGTCCGCTTGAAGTGTTTGCAGCACAAGGTGTGGTGGCAACCGGAAATTTTACTTCGACATAGCAAGAGGTCCAACCCCGTCGGGTGAGACGCCACATCTATAGAGTTCGTGGGTTCAACCCACCCACACGCTAACCACAAAACCAATGGACACGTCGAGTGCTACCAATCCGCATTATACGCTCCGGTGCTCAGGAGAGCATGGGATCAAAGGCTCCACAACACTGACGTGAAAACTGTACTTGTGCTCTTCCCACTTGGTGAAGAAGAACAAGGACTTGGGGTGGTATCGGGAGACCAAGACCTGAGTAGGATAGTCCTCCTCCTGGTCTGGGTAGTCGCCTCCAGTGGCGTAAACAATGGCGGCCATCTTGGCCAAAAGTGGGTATAACAATATATCCCATGCGTCGTAACATGCATCCTACCCACAATTTGCACTTGGCAAAGCCACTCGTTAGCGCGAGGAGAAGAGTCATCCCGGAGATAGAGGTTCGTTCTGACAAAGCAGTGACATTGGAAGGACACGATGACTACACTTGAACAATGGCTCAACGGTCACACCCCTACGAACGACAAGAGAGAACGTCTACATTGCATGGCGGTTGGCCGACTTACTATGACGACAACCGTCGCTAAATTTAAATGGGAATAACACATTCGGAGGGGATGGAAAAATATTAATCATCTCATGCACCTGGGGCCGGAACACCAACGAGGGTAGGCACGTGAGCGTCCACAGAGCGGTGTTGACAGCATGTTGCCTGTTCTCAAAACATCCACTAGGTGGCACCGTTGGCATGTGGACGGCAACTGGCAACGTCCTTCTGGCAACCTATCGCATGAGCAAGATATGCAATGGTCAGACTCTGTTCGTACTGTTGGTGTATAGGCTTTGGTCTGACACTCTTGTGAGGACAGTGAGGTTGCTTGGAGTGTGGCATGATGTTGTGATTGAGGTTATGCTGGTCGAGACCCGCACACCTGGTGAGTTCCACTGGTGTGATGTGGAGACCCATTGCCTCCGTGTGTTAGGTGTAATCCATGCATGATATGGTCGAGACCCGCGCACCTGGTGAGTTCCACCGGTGTGATGTGGAGACCCATTGTCCCCATGTGCTATGTGTGATCCCTGCATGATTTGGTCGAGACCCGGATACCCGGAGACATTTTCTGTAGACACGAGGAGACCTTGTTTCCTTGTCTCTCTTGCATGATTTTTGACACGTGTGTGTGATTGCCTTCGTGCATGGTCGAGACCCGGGCACTTGGTGGGATACACCATTGTCACGAGGAGACCCTGTGCTGTGGCATGCTTGATCGGTGCTTGCCATGATTTGTTTCCCGAGCCATCCTATCCTTTCTTTGCTCAGCCATTGTGGCCTTGACGGATGTGTCAGCCAGGGGGAGTGTTGGTATGTGTGGCTTCCACCCGTCACGAGCCACAGCCGTGGCAGCTACGGGTGTACCCGGAGCTGATGGTGAGCGGTGGCCGCATTGGAGATCGTGACGACCCGACGGGACTCCGGATCGTCCNTGTTTGACACGTGTGTGTGATTGCCTTTGTGCATGGTCGAGACCCGGGCACTTGGTGGGATGCACCATTGTCACGAGGAGACCCTGTGCTGTGGCATGCTTGATCGGTGCTTGCCATGATTTGTTTCCCGAGCCATCCTATCCTTTCTTTGCTCAGCCATTGTGGCCTTGACGGATGTGTCAGCCAGGGGGAGTGTTGGTATGTGTGGCTTCCACCCGTCACGAGCCACAGCCGTGGCAGCTACGGGTGTACCCGGAGCTGATGGTGAGCGGTGGCCGCATTGGAGATCGTGACGACCCGACGGGACTCCGGATCGTCCAAGGACTTATCCAGGAGCTACGACATGATATGTGTGTCGCAGATGATGCGTCTCTACAGCCTGACTGGCTGGCCTGCCGTTGCTAGAGTTTTCTCGGTGGTCAAGACCCACGCACCCGGCAGCCTGTATCGGTGCGATGAGGAGACCTGCGACTTTGTGTGTGCTTCCTGTCGTGGAAAGCACACGTTGATGTCTCGTACTGCACTCGTACATTTATGGGTGCTTTTAGTGCAGTTCCGAGTCCTGTAGAGTTTTCTCGGTGGACAGGCCATTTTGGCCGATTTCCTTGTTTTGCTTGCTATTTGTGTTTGGATGATGCAAATCCACCTTGCGTGGGTCCGTTGCGTGGAGTTCATTGTTCTACACGTTTTGGTGGAGACTGTGGGTGATTCTGACACATGAGCAGTGAGTTATGGCGAAAACCGTGGTTTTAGGCCAGTTTGAGCAAGTACAAAAATACCGCCGCCCCTAGCGACTCTAGGCGGCCAGCAATTTTTTTGGCTGATTGTTGCTCAGTTGTCATCTCTCTGCAATTAAATTCAGTTTGAGTTTCCTGACACTCTGTTCGTGTCCCAACCCAGACCCTTGCAATTTTGTCTCTAACTTGTGACTGTTGTCACACGCTAACCTGGCGCTGATGCCTAGTGTCGCGGCAAGTGGTTAGGAAGGTTCTAGGAGACTTTGCATGGTATCAGAGCCAACGAGCCACAAATCGTGTTCTGCAGCAGAGACGCAGCAGCAGCAACAGTAGTGAGTGGCAGTAGCGGTAGCCACCCACAACAGTAGCGCCAGATCTTGGAGGGACCCACCACGACTACGTTGCAGCGAACCGGTGTGTACAAAAAAAAGGGAAGCAGTTGCAGTTTGCGGCGGCTGCGAGCTGCAGCCACCAACTGTAGCAACAGCAGGCAGCAGCTGCAGAAGTTGCCGCAATCGTGACGGCGGTGAGCAGCAGCCGCAGTAGTAGCGCCAACAACCGCAGTAGCGGCGAGCAGCTGCAGTATCATTCGCAACAGCAAACGGAAGCTGCAGTAGCAGCAGCGGACAGCAGTAGCAGCAGCGGTGGCGGCAGCACGCACCTGCAGCAACAGAAATGGCGAGCAGTAATCATAGCAGCAGCAGCGGCGGTGAGCAGCTGCAGCAGCTGCTATAGTAGCATTCGCAGCAGCAGTAGCAGCAGGCAACAGCCGCGAAGCAGCAACAGCAGCAGCAGGTGTCTGCGAGTAGCAGCAACAGGCGGAAGCAAGAAGAAGCAGCAACAACGAGCAGCAAAGCAGCAAACAGGAGCAGTAGGCAGCAGCGAACAGTAGCAGTTGCAGCGCTGCTTCGTCGCGTGCGCTTCAGGAGTAGCAGCAGCAGCACGCGCAAGAGGAGGGCAGCGGCCGCGGGGGCAGGGGGAGCTGGCCTCGTCGCCGTTGCAGCAGGAAGCTACCGTGCAGCTTCCTGCTACTACGGCTCGCCCGTGAGGGTGAAGGGGGGTGGGCCGTTGAGCTCGCCCGTGAGCGAGCTCGTCCAGCGAGCTCGCTCGATGAGCGAGCTCCTCGAGCGAGCGAGCTCGACGAGCTCACTCGAGGCTCGAGCCCGCACACACACACACACACACACACACATACACACACACACACACACACACACACACACACCGAAAAAAAGGACAGGTGGGGGGTCCCCGAGCTAGACACCCCAGAACAACCCCAAAAGGGGCACCCGAGAAGGTGACACCCAAAAAAAGAAA
>SZWC01005922.1:12665-30523 GCA_023375785.1 Penium margaritaceum
GGCGGGCCCACCGCTCTACCAAGGGCAAGTCCCCATGTACCAGGGTCCCTTCTACACTCCACCGAACACAGCCGCCCCGGTCCCCTCGCCAGTGTGGGCACAACGTATGTACGTAGACATGACTGAGTCGTAGCAGCCCGCAACAGGAGCACCTGTGACTGGGTGGACGGCACCCATGGGGTTGCAGACCCAAGAACCCGCGGCCATGCCACAGTCGCCAGGTCAGCAACTGGCGCACACTCATGTCACCATATCACACTCACTCCCGATGCATGAATGGTTGTTTGACACTGCTGCGTCGCATCACATGTCACCACATCACCAGCTGTTTGTGTCGCTGTATGCTGCGCACGATGTAGAGGGTGTGAACATAGGGTCTGGGGAGGTGTTGGCAGTTGAAGGGGTGGGCACAGTGGCATTGCAAGCACCCGGTGGGGTGCTTTGGCCGACTGGTGTTTTGTACGTTCCCAAGTTGAAAGTAAACCTGCTGTCTGGGGTTCAGCTAGTTTACCAAGCAAACATGTCCACTTTCACGCAGAAGCAACGCTGCATGCTCTTTGTTGCTGCTGGTGCACTACTGGCTGATGGCCCCCTGCATGCTGACATGCTTTACCAACTCACCCTCTTTCCACTGGTGCAAACCCACTCACACAGACCACAGGCACATGTCATTACTGCCACTGATCCAATGCACAAAGATCTTCTACACCGCCGACTGGAACACACCAACGTTGAGTTAATCATTGACATGATCAAACACACGATAGCACATGGTCTCATGCTTATAGACTGCCCCCATGGCTTCAGTGCAGGTGCATGTCTTGATTTTCAGGAAGTCAAGGCTCACAGAAAAACCTTTCCCAGGTCAGAGAAAGGGATGCAAGGCACCTCTTGAACTTGTACATTCAGTCCAATATGGGTCACAATACATTCTAACACTGACAGACGACTTCAGTCGCTTTTGCTGAGCGTTTCTGCTAAATTCCAACGCGGACGCTCAACGAGCTATTGCAGAGTGGATACCTCTTGCTGAGCGTCAGACTGGTTGTAGGTTGCTGAGACTGCGCACAGACAGAGAAGGAGAGCTCATGGGCTCCTTAAGAGCAGAAATGAAAGCCTAAGGTATAGAGCACCAAACAACCGCACCATACACTCCACAACAGAACAGTGTGGCTGAGAGATGGCACCTGACCCTCGGTGATGCATTGCGCACTCTGTTGAATGAGTCTGGTATGGCGTTTGGGTTTTGGGAAGAAGCAGTCAAATATGTGACTTGGGTTTGGAACAGGGTGCCGCAAGGGCCTCTGCCCAAGTCAGTCACACCTTGGGAGCGATGGTTTCAAGAAAAGGCAGACTTACGGCCAGGGAGGGTGTGGGGCACTATGGCATGTGTGTGGCTTGCACAACCTCAAAGAGACCACAAACTCAGCCCACGATGTCGTTGTGTGTGTCTTTGTAGGGGTCTCACATGCATCAAAAGCATGGCGCTTCTGGGACCCCATCAATAACAGCTTCCTTCAAAGCAGGGATGCCTCCTTTCTGGAGCATATGCCCTAAAAAGAGTTCCGTACTCTGCGCAATGTCCCACACATCACCATCCCTGAGCAGTACCCAGACTATGTGAGTGTGCCTGTGTTTGTTCCTCACAGACCCATTGCACTCTCTGGGCACCCAAAGCAACAAAGGAACACCAAAGTGCCATCACCTGTACCCACAGACCTACTGACACCCGCTGACTTACTGAGTACAGACTCCAATGCTCCCCACAAGGCCCCTGGGTTACACCCTCATGTGTCTCAGAACACCATAGAGGATGGAAGGACGCCGTCACCACCGCCGATACGACGCTCCTCACGCAATGTCCCGCGTGTGAACTACAAACAGTTTTGTCACACATCTGGCCCAGTTCATGTGGAGCATACTGTCATGGAGCCACAGACGCTTGCTGAGGCAAGGGGGCGTGCCGATTTGGCTGAGTGGGATAAGGCAATGGTGGCTGAGTTGAATTCTATCTTAGAGCATGGCGTGTACAAACTTGTACCCTGCCACCCGGGCGCAAAGCCATTGATGTCAAGTGGGTGTACAAGCTCAAAAGGAACTTAGCAGGATTGATGGACAAGTACAAAGCAAGGCTGGTGGCTAAGGGCTTCCACCAAATACCAGGCCAGGATTTTACAAAGACCTATGCCCCAGTTGGGAAGTACGGGACCAGCCGAGCCCTGTTGGGTGTGGCGGCAATCAGCTCGGCATGTGACCCCACACTGTACAAGCGAAACACAGGCAGAATGTCATACCTTGCTTCCACCACATGCCTCGACATTTCCTGCGCAGTGAATGTGCTGGCACAATTCAGTCAAAAGCCACACAGCACACATCTCAAAGCATTTCTGAAGCTTCTGCAGTATGTGTTGGACACTGCTGAGCTTGGTTTGGTCTTTGCACCCTCTGCAAGTCCGTTGTTGGATGGGTATTGTGACAGTGACTTTGCACGAGATCGTGGCGCACATAATCGTGGTGGCTTTGTGTTTCGTGTGTGGGATACGGCAGTGTCGTGTCGAAACGCTAAGCAGTCGTGTTTGGCGCGTAGTGTGGCTGAAGTTGAGCACATGGCATTGGGGGAACCTGCATGTGAATGCATCTGGTTGGCGCGACTTCTTGAGGAGTTGGGGCTACACACGCATGCTGTGGCAATTCATAGCGACAGTTCTGCTGCACGTCGCATCGCTGAGAATGATGGTGTGTTGCATCCACGCACAAAGCACATTAGTGTGGGGCACCACTTTGTACGAGAAGCAGTGGAGGCAGGTGTCGTACATGTGTGTCCGATCAGTGGTGATGCCCAACTGGCCGATTTCCTGACAAAGGCACTCCCATCATCTGCACTGCATCTCCAACTTGAGCACCTTGGCTGGATCCCCACTGCACTCACGTCCAAGGGGGCGTGTTAATCCTCTCTGTATACATTGTTCTCCCCGGTCTGGACCTGAGTGCGCAGGGTATGCTGACCAAGAGAGCGGAGGCGACGCACGTTGAGGTCCCTTGTCACGTCGGACCACCACTGGGAGCCCTCCGGCGTCTCTCGTGTGCTTGGCTCCCTTTCGCAGAATTGCCTCAGCCGGCATTCTTTATGGAACCTAGAAGTGTCCTCACGCCTTCTGTGTGGACAGCCTCGTACAATCTTGTGAACCTAGATTAGTCTATCTCTAGTTAGGTAGACGAACTGTGTTTGGGTAGGTAAACCTGGCTCGGGGCAGTCCTCCCCTTTTGTGTGACATTCGAGAGCTTTGCCCTCAATCGAGCTTGATGCGCCGGCGAGTTCCGCTTGCTGGCCCAATGGGTGGGCCTCGCTTCACGAGACTCACCCACTCGAGCTCTTCTCTGTGAGAGCTCGACACTAAGGGTTTTTACCAAACTCCATGGCCGCCGTGCAAAACTGAGGTGTCTTTACTCGTTTCTTGACCAAACAAAGCATGGCTGGTTGCGTTTGAATCGTAGAGCTTCTCTCTCTCTCTCTCTCTCTCTCTCTCTCTCTCTCTCACACACACACACACACACACACACACACACAAACACACACATTAACACTGCAGGAGATTGATCTGAATCATGATCTCGGATGCGATGCAGATGTACATCATAGAGCACACACGTGTTTGAGAGTTTGATTACAGTGATGAGGTGAACATGCTTGGCCTTCTTAAAGCATGGCATGGAACAAAGGGGAGCATACATCTACATACGCTCGTGGGCGATGTGGTTGAGAAAGATTTAGTTATGCATGTTATAGACATGTGGTATTGGGTTGCTGATCCCTTTGGACCACTCGGCCGGGTCATCCCGGCTTGTGAGAAACCATCAGAAGCATGCTCTCTTACCGTCTTGGTTTGATCCTTGGGTGGCATCCGGGCCTCACGTTGAGTGACTCGCATGGATGGCCCGGTCAACCGGCGTGTATCACCGTGTTGCCCTGCTACTCTGACACTTCTTCTTGTGTTGTTGTTCTTGACACAAGTAAGGCTCTCGCTTGCTCCATTCCATGGTTACACATGTGGCACCTGTTTCTCATGCGTCACCTTCACTTTTGTTGGTGTTTCTCTCACTGGTGGTCTCCCTATACTCCATCCACCATCTTCGGAGCCTGAGGTTGCCCTCCCTACGGAGCGGCAACCNTTGCCCTGCTACTCTGACACTTCTTCTTGTGTTGTTGCTCTTGACACAACTAAGGCTCTCGCTTGCTCCATTCCATGGTTACACATGTGGCACCTGTTTCTCATGCGTCACCTTCACTTTTGTTGGTGTTTCTCTCACTGGTGGTCTCCCTATACCCCGTCCACCATCCTCTGAGCCTGAGGTCGCCCTCCCTACGGAGCGGCAACCGAAGGCCTTTGAAACACCTCTATCCCGTTACGATAGAAAAAAGGGCTTCCATTGCTGGGAGACCTTGTTTAAGGTATGGGCCGATTCAGAGGGCGTCTGGCCTTACTACCACAGCCAGTTCTCGCGACACTCACCAGGTCCAGATAGTAGTAAGAGCGATGTGCGGTCTTCTCTACGCCATGCCGTGGAAGACTGTGGTCGACTTCCACCCCTTTCTGGGTGAGACCGGGACCAGGACTGGAGCAGATCCGTGCCAGGGCTGGGAGCTAACCCCAGCACATCTCGCTACAACGACCCATGATACAAGGGCGGCCCGACTACGTGAGTTTCACTCCCTCCATCAGGGTCCTACGTAGCTTGTTGCTAACTAGTGGAGGCACACGATGCGCCTTTACATGCGCCTTGGGACCCGGTGGCAGGACAGAGTTGTGGGCACTCGACACCATCATGATGGGGGCACATTTGGACCACGTGAAGCTCTTTACGGGCTTCGATCATGTGGCTCTCTCTGAGTTGTCAGAGTCACTACATCTGCTTTCTTGGGTCCATCGCTACTTCCTCCAGGCCACATCAGATCATGATGCTACCTCGCGCATAAGCGGAGTCCACTTGTTGCGGTAGTGATTGCGACCCCTCCTAGCTGACCAGTCCCACCTCCAGCGCTTCCTCCTCCTCCTCTACCACAAATGGCCATACTCAGGGCGTTATAGCGGTCGTACAAGAGAAGAAGGAGAAGAAGCAACGTGGGAAGGGACAGCAACAGCAGCAGTAGCAGCAGCAGCCGACACACAGTGGCAGTTGACATTCTCTCCACTGCTACAACTGTGGAGGTGCTCCCCGCTACACGGAGTGTGAGAAGCCCCTTGACTGGAATTGGATCATGCGCGACCTTCAGGTGGCGTACGCATAATAGATTTCCTCTTGTGACACATGTATGGGGCGTGTAGTGACCACGATTACCGTAGACGCATCCGTTTCACCAGGCGGCAGCAGTAATATGGACCCTCAGGATTGCACAATCGTGGAGCTTTATCAGCTGCTAGTGCTTCGTACTGAGTGAGGTGTGAGTGTGTTGTCATTGCCGAGTGGTCCCAAGACAGTTTGTCTTATTGCGTCTGTTGTCTGTGATGATGCTTGTGGTGGAGCTAAGTTGGCTTACGATGAGGATGGACGTGACAGTACTAACTAGCTTAACGAGTCATAGATCGGTGCGATTCGTCATTGTCCTGAGTCCTCTGCAAAGTGCCCAGCAGAGGTAGAGTGTTCTGTGGCATGTTGCTCAGTGTCGATGACTGGTCGTAAGCCAAGTGGCAATGGATCATTGACTCTGGTTCCACCCATCAGATGACCTGTCGCCGTAGTGACTTCATTGTGCTCGTTCGCGTTGCATCCGTTCGGTCAGTTCACATAGGGTTTGCTCAGTCCTTGCCTGTGCAGGGAGTTGGGCTTGTGCGGTTGGATGGTCTGTCTGGCCCCTTGTACATTTATGATGTGCTCTTTGTCCCTGCTCTTCAGCTCAGCCTGCTCTCTGTTTGTGCATGCACCAGGATGGGTCTCACTATTGAGCACTTTGCTGACTCAGCCACAGTGATTGCTCTTCACACATGTGCCATTGTGCTTCGAGCCTCTATTGTTGATTACCTCTATCATGTGTCTATTGCATTCCCTCTGTTTCTTCTCCCCCTCTCTCTTCTCCACATGTGTTTGTCACTGGTGTTCTCTCCCCTGAGCACCAACGCTTGTTACATCGTCATCTTTGCCATGTGATCTCGGAGACTGTGTTCGAGCTCATTCAAACTCAACCAGCCCTTGGTCTTGATGAAAATTCCTTCGAGAAGCCGCCTAAGACCGATTGTCTTTTTTTTAACCCAGGGTAAGATGCATCGCTGCTCTTATCCTGACTCCTTCTCCCGGGCAGAGTCCACTCAGACCTTCTCGGTCCTCTCTCAGTCGAGTCCCTCTCAGATCGGGGTCGATATGTTCTCACTCTGATTGATGAGTTCATCCGGATGCGGTGGGTCTACATCCTCTGCCACAAGAGCAATGCCGCGCTGGCGGTCCGCATGTGGTTTGTGATGGCTGAGCATCAATGTCATCACACCCTGTACACATTCCAATCGGATCGTGGTGGTCAGTTCTACAGCGAGATGGATCCCTACTTTGCTGATCACGGTATCTTTCACCAGTTCTCTGCCCCTACTACACCACAACATAACGATGTGTCTGAGCGTTGGAACCGCACCATGGAGGATACGGTTTGTGCAATGCAGTCTGAGAACGGTCTTCCGTAGTCCTTTGCCTTTGAGGACGTCTCCTCCATGATGTGGGTAGGGAACCGCTTGCCGTATGGTTACTTCCAGACCATGTCACGCTGTATGAGTTCTGGTTCGGCCATCACGTTGATCTTCATCTCGCCCGCGTTTGGGGTCCCTCACCTGTGCCTATTACACCGAGGATCAGCAGGGATCCAAGGACTCACCTCAGGGATGCATGTGTACCTTCCGCTGCAGCTCCCCACAGTCAAAGGCCTGGCAGTTTAAGGACCCTGCTTGCCATCACATTGTCGAGTCTCAAGACATTTTCTTTGAGGCTCTCACCTACCACAACTTGTCTAGCATTTTGTCGCTGGCCACCGACCACGTTCCTACTTGTGTAGCCTCCCGGCGGATGGGGGAATCTAGTCCTGTAGATGGGTTAGTCCGGGCCTCCTCACCTGTGGTCCGGTCTTCGACTGCTAACGATCCGGCCATCGTGGTTGTGGGTCTAGTAGCCTCATCATTCCCCTCTGGCACACCTAATCCCATGCCGGTATCAGAACCCTCTAGCATACCTGATCCCGTACCAGTGTCGGTCCCCTCTGACACACCTGATCATGTTTCGGTGTCAGACCCCACTGGCACACATGATCCCGTGCTGGATCAGATGCCTCTAGCACACCCGATCCCGTACAAGCGTCACACCCCTCTGGCACACATGATCTCGTGCCATTGTCAGTCCCCTCTGTCACACCCAATCCTGTGCATGCACCTATTTCCCCTTCGGCTCTAGCCCAACAGCCTTCTCCCCAGCCTGAGGTGAGCGCACCAGCATCGGGCTACTCCCACGAGCCAAGTGGTCGTCTCCAACCATTGGTCTCTAGGGTTCAACGGACTGTTGACTCAGTGCCTAGACGCTCGACTCGTAGTGTTCAGAGTGGCGAGCCTGGCATGAAGGCCCTTGGCTTGAGTGTCTAGGCACACTACACTGAGGTGCATCTAGCATGTCCTCTGGGGCACGAGTTGTTCTCTTGAGACTTCTTGGTCGTTTGCAATGCTGCAACCGACCTTGTCGTTGTCAGACTGAGTCCGGACGCATGTGCCTTAGCCACCCGTAGTTCTCCCTCGATGACGCCTGATCCAGGCACCTTGAAGGAGGCACTCAGCTTAGGATGCAGACTTGTGGCGTGCTGCTTATGATGATGAGCTGAGAGCTATCCGTGAGCACGACTATGAGCTTGTCCACCTCCCGCGTGGGAAGAAGGCTGTACAGGCCAAGTGTGTCTTTCGCAAGAAGGTGAGGCGTGATGGCACACTGGATCGCTACAAGGCTCGCTTGACGGCCAAGGGGTTCTTGCAGGTAAAGGGGGTAGATTGCACTGACACCTTTGCACCAGTTGGCCGCATGGCCACCGCTCGCGCTCTGTTCAGAGTTGTTGCTCACCACGACTTGGAGCTACACCAGATGGACGTGAACAATGTGTACCTCCATGGAACCTTAGAGGAGGAGATCTACATGGTCCACCCACATGAATTCAAGGTTGGTGAGAAGCTCTGGTCCTTGCGCAAGGCCTTGTACGGCTTGAAATAGTCACCCAGGTGCTATGACTTGGAGATCACCGGCACACTGCCATGTGTTGGTTACATGCATAATGACGATGACCCGTCCCTCTTTCTCAGACGGACAGCTGAGAGCTTCACTACCATCCTGGTCTACATGGATTGTGTCTCCTTCTATGGAGGCTGTGAAGGAGGCCAAGGTAGTCCTACAGACTGCCTAGAGGATGAAGGACCTTGGTCCTATAGCTGTGTTTCTTGGGATGGAGATCATATGTGATTGTCAGTAAACTACACTCTTGTTGCATCAGGCACTTTACGCCCGCGTTGTGGAGGAGCCGTTTGTTGACCTCCTTGGTGCAGATCTAACAGCCTCCACCCACATCACACCTGACGAGCAAGATGTTCTGAAGGTGGATGATCCAGTAGAGCTGGGAGGAGACATTGGACGTGATCCTATAATTGCACCTAATTGGCTCCTTAACGTACTTTGCCACTACCACAGAGCTCAACATTGCCTTCGCCATCAACCTCGTTGCATAGTTTTCATAGTATCCTCAGGCAAGAGCCCTTCAGGTGGCTGTGCGAGTGGTGTGATACGTGGTGTCCACATTGTACCTCAGACTCTGCTTTCGACGGTAGTGTTCGGTGGTCGTGGACGGATACACCGATAGTAACTAGGCGTGGAGTCCTGATGGGCGCAGACAGACATGCTACGTGTTCCTGCTTGGTGGCAGTGTTGTGTCGTGGCGTAGCAGCAACCAGGGTTGTATTGCACGTAGCTCATCCGAGACTAAGTATGTTGCTCTAGGGGCTGTGGGTGCTGAGGCGGTGTGGTTGCAGCGTCTGCTCCGTGAGTTGCATCAATCTGTGCCTTGCGGCGTTCTACGCTGTGACAACCAGAGTGCTCTTGCCATTGCAAAGAACTCTGGTGTGTTTAATGCACGCACAAAACACATTGCTGTTGAGAATCACTTTGTACATGATCTTGTGGAGCGACAGATGATCTCCGTCATCTGGGTCGGCGCAGACATGCAGCGGGCTGACTTTTTGACCAACGCACTTGCTCGCGGAAAGTTCATGGTGGCCATTCAATCTGTCAGGCTTTCCCCCTTGCCTGAGAGTGGCTGAGAGTGGGATGTGTGAGCATGAACAGTTGAGCATCTCGTTGCGCACCTGTGTCAGTTCTACACATGTATGTACATGCATACCATCGTGTCATGGGGGAGTGTTGTGATGTGAGTGGTCCCCATCCGTTTGTACAGCTTACTATGACCACTCGGCCGTGTCCATGCTCGTGCAAATCCCTGATGCGGACTTCGCTGGCGCCGGAGCACCGACGACTGGTGGATCCATCTACCAGCAGCTGTGAGACAGCTGCCATGATGTCCCAGGTGCTTGTTGTTGAGCTCTGCAATTTTTTTTAGCGACGCTACAGTTTTCTCGGTGGACTGGCTCTCGAGCCCGATTTGCATGTTTTGCACTTTCTATACCGATCGATGCCGGACAGCTGGAACTACCTAATGCAGCAGGTTGGGGCAGCAGCGTTGTTGATGCAGCGTGCGGGAACCCACGCTCATTGCTTACACTGCCCCCTCAGTCTATTGTACCAGAGTCTAAGTCTGAGAGCTCTGGTTTTGTTACTCAGACTTGCGCGCACCAGAGTTGGCGCCAGACAAGAGCTGAAAACAGGTAATGACTGATTAAGAACTGAGAATGAGACACAATGGGAGACCCCTCCAAGATCTAGCCTCCCCCAGATCTACAGAGCTTGTTACTCAGTAACAAGCTCAGGCAGGCAGGTTTTCTCTATGAGCCCTGCCAGACGGCCGAGAGCCCAAAACCCGGGCGTCGTCCGTTTTGCCTGAAAATTGGACCATACCATTATACGCAGGCTGCAAACGCAGTCGTGCGGTTAAAATCAGCTAGAAAAATAGCAGTCAAGAGTTATTGCCGGCTAAACTGTGGTGGTGTTTACTCTAGTCCCCGGTACCAACAGTGCCCGAAACTCATGAAACTATGACCCTATGCATGATATAGCGCTACGAATGCAACAGTGCAGTCAAACACAGCACTGGACGCGTGTAGAAAGAAAAGGAGCCACAGAGACTTCCGGTGGCACGACTGCCAAGGAGATCCACGGATGGAGCTGAGCACGTAGAAGAGAGGAGGAGGTTCTAGTAAACCGCGTGTAGGCTTTAGCTTGCGTTGGCTCCACCAAACGACACTCCAGCAGCGTCGCGTCTCGCCGACAGTCATATGCACGTCGATGTGTACAAGCCGAGAGGACACAACGGACTACAATGAGAGATGTGAGAAAACCAACACTCCCCCATGACTCACAGGCGTAATGCACATGGACGGGCAGAGAACACAGAGACCAAGAGGGCAGGGGAACAGAGAGGGAGAGAGAGAGGACCTCACAGACGCACACCAATCGCTCTCACAGCCTTCTTGAACAAGTCATGCTTTAGTGCCTTGGTCAAGAAGTCAGCCAACTGCCGTATCGTCTCAATCCACACAATGTTGATGTTGTCGTCATGCTATAACAAACTTACATAGTGATACTCGACATTGATGTACTTTGTGCGAGTGCGATGCATGCCATCATTGTCACCAATGGCCATGGCACTCTCATTGTCACAGTCCAGCGTGATGGACGGGACTGAGTGATGCAGCTTAGACAATAGGCAATGCAACCACATGCTCTCACATGCGCCAGAACAAAGTACCATATACTAAGCCTCAGCAGTGTTGCATGCAATGCAACCTTGCTTGTCGCTCTGCCAGGATACATCTGTGCCACCAACAACAAAGATCTAGCCAGTACGACTCTTACCGTCCAGACTGCCGGCCCAATCACTGTCAGTGTAGCCTGTCACCACAACGGACGGCTGTCGCCGGAATATGAGGCCTCGGCGTGGAGTCGAGATGACATAGCGCAGTACTCGGATCGTAGCGTCGAAGTGAAGGTGAAGCGGCTCCTGATAGAACTGCGCCAGGAGGTTGACGAAAAACGCGATATCTGGATGCGTTGTCGTCACTAGGAACATCAGTGACCCGATGATATGTAGTTATGTGGTCACATCGACTGACTCCCCCACCATGTCTGGGTCAGATCTCTTGAGCATTGCCTGACCATCGGGTGACATGGGTGACAATGCTCTCGGCACGAGGGGTAGGTCCTCAGCGAAACGCCCGGACACGGTCTGGATGTAGGCGGCCTGATGGACGTGCAAGATGCCTGTGGAGTGATCATGCTCAAGCTCCATGCCCAGAAAGACTCATGCTGACCCGAGGTCCTTCATCTAGTAGGCAACATGCAGCAAGTCCTTGACCCGCTGGATGGCAGCTACCTCCTTCGATGGGATGAGCAGGACGTCGACATAGACCAGGACAACGACGAAGGACTAGCCCCATAGGCTGTTGAACAATGCGGGGTCCGCAGTGTTATAGAGGAGGCCACCGCTGAGAAGCGTGCGACTGATCTCTTGGTTCTAGCAGTGCAGTGATTGCTTCAGGGCGTAGAGGGCCTTCTGCAACTTCCAGACCTTGCCGGAGCCATCATCAAAGCTTGGGGGCTGCAACATGTAGAGCTCCTTGCCTTCTAGAGAGCCATGGAAGAAGGTGTTGCTCTCATCCATCTAATGCAGCTCCCATCCGTGTTGGACAACCAGGTTGAACAATGCTCGGCTAGTCGAGAAACGACCGACCGGGGCGAAGATCTTGTCATAGTCGACCCCAGGGACCTGAGCAAGCCCCTTGGCTATAAGACGGGCCTTGTACTTGTCTAGTGACCTGTTTGGCTTTCACTTTCGCCGGAGGACCCACTTGGCGCTGATGGCCTTTCCACCAGGGGGAAGGTCGACAATCTCGTAGACCTGATGTTGCCGGATGGCGGCAAGCTCCTCGGTGCATGCAGCCTCCCAGTGTGCGGCTTCCAGAGATGTCCAGGCCTAACATAGGGTGGATGCGTCCACTGGTCGCTCTATGGGACAGACTGTGAGGGTAAATGCGTCTCGTACCCGAGGTGGCAAGTGCATGAGTGTAGCCGTGACGACACGTCGATGCTCCTGATGGAGTAGGGCATAGCCTAAAGTGGACCCCGGATGCGGGTCAGTGATGACTGAAAAATTCGCCAAGCCAAGCGCCTTGGTGCCAGGGTCCCCACTCATGACTGTGGGAGTGGGTCTGCCTGGAGGCATGGAGCCTCATGTAGTGACAAGGGGTTGTGGCACGAGAGGGGGTGAGGAGGCAGCCTGAGTGCTCAATGTTGGCTTGGGTTGGAGGCTCCCTCCCGGACCACGTGTGTAACATGGTGACACTGACGGGGCAGCCGGCCCAGAGGAGGTAGCAGACACGGACAAGGCACCCGGCCCTGAGGGGCTGGCGGACACGGGCGGGGCAGCCGGCCCAAAGGGGTTGACAGGCACGGACGGGGCAGCCGGCCCAGAGGGGCTGGCGGACACGGAGGGGGCAGCTGGCCCGGCGGGGCTGGCCGACACGGGTGGGGTAGCCGGCCCTGAGGAGCTGGCGGACATGGACGGGGCAGCCCGTTTGCAGGGGTTGGCGGACATGGACGGGGCAGTCGGCCATGAAGGGCTAGCGGACACGGACGGGACAGCCGTCCTGGAGGGGCTGGCCAACACAGATGTGGCAGCCGGCCCTGAGGAGCTGGCGGACACGGACAGGGCAGCCGGCCCGAAGGGGCTGGCCGACACGGACGGGGCAGCCGACCTTGAGGAATTGGCATACATGGACGGGGCAGTCGGCCCAGAAGGGCTAGCGGATACAGACGGGGCAGCCGGCCCTGAGGGGCTGGCGGACACGGACGGGACAGCCGGCCTAGAAGGGCTGGTGGACACGGATGGGGCAGCCGACCCTGAGGGGCTGGAGTAAACGGATGGGACAGCCGACCCTGAGGGGCTGGCAGACAAGGGCGGGGCAGCTGACGCGAGAGGACGAACAGGCGTAGACAATGGGACACCTGGAGGGGGCTGGACAGAGAACGAATCCACAACTTCCCCACGTGAAAGGAGGAACATCGACGTGCCGGAGTGAACGAGGTTGCGGGAAATAGGTCCTCAAAGAAGAGTGCGTCACGAGACTCGACTATGTAGTGCCGAAAAAGGATCCCAGAAGCGCCACACCTTTGATAGATGCGAGACACCAAGGAAGGTGCAGGGTCGTCTGCCAGGTTCGAGCTTACTGCCCTGGTGTGAGGTAGACAACCACACCATGGCCATGCAACCCCAGACACGAGCCGGACGAAGGTCGGTGCGCTCGTCGCACCAGTGCTGGTATGGTGTGGACTGGTAGGGAAGGGGTCCGTGAGGAATCCGGTTCCAGACCCACGTCCTGTAGGTCATGGCTTTGAATTAGACGCCATCGGAGAGACCAGACTCGGCCCGCATGGTGCGGACGGCATCGGCTATGGTGCGGTTCCATCACTCGGAGACACCGTTCTCGGCTGGCGTGTACGGCGCCGACGTCTCGTGATGAATGCCTAGGGAAGCAAAGAAGAGTGTGGTCTCCCCCATAAACTCGCCACCGTGATCAAAGCAGAAACAGTAGAGACGATGACCACATTCGTGCTCAGCACGGACCAGCCAGTATCGAATGGTGGGGGCAGCATCGCTCTTCTGTCGAAGATAGAAGACACAGCGATAGCGGGAGTATTCGTCGGTGAGGGTCAGGACATAGCGTCCGTGCTCCCTGACGGACTCTATCGGAAGGGGACCCATGACATCAGAATGGACCAAGTCCAAGGGTCCGGACGCACAAGAGGCGGACATGGGGTAGGTAGACTGGTGCATTTTCCCCTAAGCATAGTCAATCCACTCTGTGGGACACGATAGAGGAAACGAGTCTGGATCAAGACCCTTGGCTGGCTTCGTGCGAACTATGCTGTCAATAGCAGCAGAGTGGACGTGGCAAAGGCGGCGGTGTATGAGACGTGTGTGCTATAGAGAGAGTGATCTGGTGAAAAACACATGGCCAGTATCGATAGGTGGCGAGGAGATGGAGGAAGGTATAGACAGGCGTGGCACGTGCCACAAGTTACCACGGACGGTGCTATGTAGGACGACACAACCAGATGGACGCAACGACACAGTGCCGATACCACGGGTGTGCAGGAAGTCCATGCTCATGCGGTCAAGTGCGGTGAAAAACAGAAGGCTGAGCCCAAGACTAGGGACAAAGAGGACGTCGGTCACAAAGACATCGCTAGCAGGACCACGGAAATGAACGACACTGTTGCCACAGACGGGTAAGACCTGACCAGAACCTGTCCAAACTCCAGTAACATCAACAACGGGGCCAAGGACACTAAAGGCCTCGCGTGAGGCCGTCATGTGATGGGTGGCCCTGGAGTTGATGATTCAGGTCTCAGATGTGTCCTAGACATGTGTCGCCAGATCATGAGCGGTCACATGGTAGTGAGCAAGGGACGCAGACACGGTGGAAGGGGGTGCAAACCGGAGCTACTAGTCATCCAGCCAGGTGACATCATCATGAAACAAAGCAGGTTGGGAGGGCACGAAAGAGGACAGAGCGGATGAAGGTATAGGGCATGTCCGTAGTACAGACTCTGTCATACAGGACAGTGGAAGTGAGCTAGCAATGGTGCAACTCGCACTTACATGGGGAGGAGGGCGAGGAAGGCCAAGTTGGAGTGCGATGAACTATTTCAGCCCATGTGGGCAGNACATGTGTCGCCAGATCATGAGCGGTCACATGGTAGTGAGCAAGGGACGCAGACACGGTGGAAGGGGGTGCAAACCGGAGCTACTAGTCATCCAGCCAGGTGACATCATCATGAAACAAAGCAGGTTGGGAGGGCACGAAAGAGGACAGAGCGGATGAAGGTATAGGGCATGTCCGTAGTACAGACTCTGTCATACAGGACAGTGGAAGTGAGCTAGCAATGGTGCAACTCGCACTTACATGGGGAGGAGGGCGAGGAAGGCCAAGTTGGAGTGCGATGAACTATTTCAGCCCATGTGGGCAGAGGGTTTGACGGAATACATCGACGACGACATGACGACACCGGAGTCCAGGAAGGAGGAAGGCGCCGGTGATGGAGGAGCGAGCGTAGATGGCTGCTAATGATACTACAGTGGAGTCTTCGGAGGAAGCGCGGATGTAGCCGGGGTAGTGACAGTCACGGCAACAGTGGCCAGGCGATGCTCGCGCTGGTGACGCATGGTGGCGATGATGTGCGCCTCGTCTATCAAGAGTGGACACGTGTACCACCAGCAGCCTGACTGACGTTAGTTATGGCAGACAAGGCTGCCGCAGCTGGATCCGCTAGACTACTGCTCTGGGCCCTTGCCCTTCTTGCCCCTGCGCTTGTTCTTGCCAGACGAGGAGGCGCCTCCGGAGGACGCTGCTGCTACGGGGGCGGCAACAGCCACAGAGGCGATGGCAGGAGATGCGAGGGACTCTGTGCACTGGATACATAACTCCTGACAAGCCTCCTCAATGTGGAGGAAGAGCTCGTATGCCCAAGGCATAAGGGTACCCTGGACAACCATCGTAGCGAGAACCTTGTGGGAGTAGTGAATGAAGACGTCAGAGAAAACGTCGGTGGTGCCACACTTGATGGTCATAAGAACGGAGAGAGGGGGTGGTGCAGCATCTCTGAGGCGGCGTGAGATGTCCTCTGCGCGCTACTAGTAGGAGGTGACCGTCTCGGTCTCCCCCATGCAGAGGGAGTTGAACTCCCGGAGTAGGCGGCTGGTCTCGGTATCGCTTGAGAGGCAATGAGGGCGCGTGAGGATGTGCCATGCAGCTGTGGGGTCAGGGAGGCTGGCAGTGGTTAAGTCACCGAGGAAGGGCTCAAGGGCAAGACGTGGAGCTGGAGGGGCAACCAGGATGAGGGAACGCACGGCGCGACCGGCATCATATACCTGGTCGGCCTAGATGGCGTCGAAGGGTAGGATGTAGTAGGGCCACAAGCCCTCATCCTGTGCCCAGACTCGGAAGTTGAGATCCCAACTCCGGAAGCCCTCGCCAGACTAAAGCGGCGGTAGTGGGGTTTCATAGTCCTTTTGCCCGCGGCCAGCACCCAAAGTGGGGCTTAGGATTGGCGTCATTGTCTGCTATTGGCGCTGGGTGTGTTGCTACACCAGGTACTGTGTGGCATAAGATATCACAGGGCTCGCGTGTCCAGGTGGGAAAAAGGGTGCTTGCAGACGCTGTTGCTACGGCTACTGATGCTGCTGCAGTGGCTCCTGCTGTTGTTGTTGCGGCTCCTGCTGCGACAGCAGTGTCGATGGCTGCCGTGCCGCTACTTTTTGTGTCAGCGGTTTGAGCTGCTCGTGCAAGGCAGCGAGCGAGTCTATCGAACCAGCATGACTGAAAACAGAGCGTGTGGGGTGTTGTGCTACTACGTCTGATGCAACTGCTGCAACAACGGATGTTGCTGCAGCTACTGCTGCTGATGTTACTGTGGCTGCTCTTTCTACTACTGCTACTGTAGCTGTTGCTGCTCTTGTTGCGGCTGCTACTGCTGCAGCTACTATTGCAATGACGGTAGCTGCTGGTACTGCTACTGATGTTGTTGTCTTTGTTGTTGTTGCTGCTGCTACTGTGGTGGCTTCTTTAGCAGCTGCTGCTATTGCTATTGCTATTGTTGCTGTGGTTGTTACAGCTGCGGCAGCTGCTGTTGCTATTGCTGTTGCAATTACTATAGCTGCTACAGGAAGGGGGGTCCTCCAGCAGAGGAGGACCCCTCCCCACTGTCGGTCATGGTGCCTCTCCGTGGATTTTCTTTCCTGTGTGCTGTTGATGTCATAGTGACATCAGCAACGACGTCAGCCTAGGTTGGCTGACGTCAGCAGATCTTGCTACGTTGTGTGCAAGGTTGCTACTATTGATGCTATGTTTCTTTTCTCCTTTTTTTTGTTTTTGCGGATGTCATCAGTGATGTAAGCCGAGGATGGCTGCCGTCAGCAGTGGCTGTTGCTGCAGTCGTTGCTCCTTCAGCTACAAAGTTGTTGCTACTACTGCTGCTACTGGTCCGCTGCTGGTCTGCTGCTGGTATGCTGTTGTAGCTGCTACTGCTACTGCTTTGGATGTTGTTGCAGCAACAACAGCAGCTACTGCGACTGCTGCAGATGCTGCTACTGCTACCGCTGCTACTGTTGCTGCTTCTGCGGCTGCTGTTGTAGCAGCTTCTATTACTGCTGTGCTGTTGCATGTGTCAGGAAAATAAATGACTCCGACAAGGTCCTCTCCATCACCCTTTGGATAATCCGAGTTCTCCGTATGGGTTCAGATCTTTCAAACCCACTTCAGTAAAATGGTCGACTGGGCACGACCGTTGCACCAGAGTCGAGCCGCCCCTGATAAGGCGATCCTATCGCTACGCATATGGCTAGCGAAAAGAAGCCGTTAACAACTATCTTTGTCTTGTTCTATTGTATATACAGAGGATGTTCATTCCCTCCACGAGTTAACCAGAACAGTTCTTTCATCATGTTCCCCTTTGGTCCTGCAACTTTGCCGCCGTGTTTTCACTCTCCTCGCACCTTGCATACTTTGCCTTCGCCAGCCTCTCTCTCAGCTCGCAGCTTTTCGTTCCGTCACTACTGTTCCTTCGCTCAGCACTTGCAGGCCATCACTCACCTCTCTCTCTCTCTCTCTCTCTCTCTCTCTCTCTCT
>SZWC01005922.1:30690-46104 GCA_023375785.1 Penium margaritaceum
GTGACGAGACATCGAAGAATAACTGAGAACAGCTCTCGAGCCGCCGCATGCCGTCATCTTCCTGGAAGCTTCCTGCCACTCACCGTCTGCTGCCCCTCTTCGCCCCGGCCCTTGCAAGCGCCTCCTCCTCTCTCATCCTCTTCTCAGCATCATCTGCCTCATCCGACTCGTCCACCTCAGTCCTCTCGCATTCATCCTCTCGAGCCGCCCTCTCGCGCCGCCTCTGCTGGTCCTCAGCAACGGCAGATCGCCTTCCGCCACCAGGATATCGAACACCACTAGTCTTTCTGCTCGTCGGTCTCGGGCCAACTGGGAAACAAGCCGCCACTCTCCTGACATACGGACCGGCATCACCGCCTATCTCACAACTTGCTCTACTGCAACCTCTTCCTCTCGCTATCAGGATATCGGACACCACCAGTCTTCCTGCCCGTCGGTCTCGGGCCAACTATGGAACAAGCCCTCACTCTCCTGACAACAAAGGAACTGGGTGCATCACTCTGCGCCCACTTTCATCCTCGCTCGCTCGTCCATCCGTCCTCCACCGCGACTCCTCTCACCACATCATCGTCATCCTCCTGCTGCCGAACTCCTCTCGCTCTTAGCCTCTGCAACCATCATCTTCATCCCTCGTTACGCCATCAACATCATCGTCAGCTCCTCCTCATCCTCGTCCTGTTCTCGCATCATTCTCCTTGTCGCCTCCTCTTCATCATCATCCGCATCGCTTCGCAGCGCACGTGGTTTCGCCCCTACGCCCACTCAGCCATCAGCCACCTCCGCTCTCCTCAGCTTCCACATCGTTCTCCACTCCCGCATCGTCCTCCGCTCCCGCATCGTCCTCCGCTCGGCACAAGGATCCACCCAGTCGCATTGCTTGTTCCGCGACAACCTGCGCCCTTACCGAAATTTCCGCAGTGCACGCGGTTCGCCCCTGCGCCCACTCCGCTATCATCAGCTTCCGCTTCCTCATCATCAACATCTATGACTAGCACAAGGATCTGCACAAGCTAGCTGCACGCTTTGCAGCAGCCTGCACCCATGCCGGTAGCAGATTTCTCGCGGCGCGTCGGCTCCTGCCTTCCCCTTGCCGCATTCTACCCCTCTGTTCATCAGTGCACGTGGTTTTGCCCCTACGTCCGCTCAGTTGTTCAGCATTCCTCCTCCATCCACTTTTCGTTGACTGCTCGGCACACGGATCTGCCAGGTCGCATTGACTGTTCTGCGACGATTGTGCCCACGCTGAAATCTCCGCAGCGCATGTGGTTTCGCCCCTGCGCCCACTCGATCATCAATCGCTCGTCCATCCGGTGCACCGTTTCTTTGCTTGGCACAAGGACCCTTTCGGTCGTATTGCCCGTTCCGCGACGACTCAGGCTTACACCGAAACTTCCTCAGCACACGCGGATTCATTTCCAGCACTCACCTGCCTCTTCCCTCCTACCTTGCTCCAGCCCCATCTCCAACTCCTCCTCCAGCTTCTCCAGCGCCTTCAGCCCCGCGCGCACCTCTCCCCACTGCCCTACTCCTCAGTCTCCTCCAACTTACTGCTTTGTTGTCCTGCCCCCAACTGTTTCTACCACTGCCTCTTCAAACTCCCACCATCCTTCCTCACTGTGCCATTCAGGCTTCTCCTTGCCAGCACCGCCTACAGCTCCCTCTTCCGCATCCTTCTCCACCCCACTCAGTCCAGGGTGACAGAAGCACCCACAAATTGCCACACACCCCCAAGAGCATCAACATGGCAGTCCACGTCCTCGATTGGACACACATCCTAGAACTCGTTCAATTTGGAGAATACATCCACGACTGATATGGCGGCATACAAATCAAAACAAAACAGTCATTCCTTCACGGGTATCATCTCTCCCTCTTTTTAGAAGGAGTTTATGACAATCCCGGATGTCCTCCACGGGCCTACACAACAACCCTTCGAGACATCAAGAAATGCCTCAGCCGCACCACCCATCCTGTCTACCATAGAATCATCAATTGAAGGGTCACAGGTTGCAGCCATGTGGCACACTTTGGTGGCAGCAGCGTGGAATCCAAATCTCTGCAACGAGATCGTAAGATCCCTCCATCGAGTGGAGACTCCCCCCCATGAGACAATGCCACCGGGATACTATTGCTCTCTAAAGCAATCAGGACCCTGTACCTTGTCGGACTCCGGGGGGCTATCAGGAAAAGAAATGACTCCAACAAGGTCCTCTCCATCACCCCTCGGATAATCCGAGTTCTCCGTATGGGTTCAGATCTTTCGAACCCACTTCAGTAAAACGGTCGACTGGGCACGACCGTTGCACCAGAGTCGAGCTGCCCCTAATAAGGCGATCCTATCGCTACGCGTATGGCTAGCGAAAAGAAGTCGTTAACAACTATCTTTGTCCTGTTCTGTTGTATATACGGAGGATGTTCATTCCCTCCATGAGTTAACCAGAACAGTTCTTCCATCATGTTCCCCTTTGTTTCTGTAGCTTCGCCGCTGTGTCTTCACTCTGCTCGCACCTCGCATACTTTGCCTTTGCCAGCCTCTCTCTCAGCTCGTAGGTCTTCGCTCCGTCACTACCGTTCCTTCACTCAGCACTTGCAGGCCATCACTCACCTCCCTCTCGCTCTATCTCTCTCTCTCTCTCTCTCTCTCTCTCTCTCTCACAACAGCTCCTGTCTACCTCGTCTCCTTGGACCCTCAGCCTTTCTCAAAGCTCTGCGATTAACTCCCCAAGACCACTCTTGCCTCTGTCACTTCGCTGACGTACTCGTGCTTGTTCCAGTGCTTCTGCCTCCTTCTGCTCTTGCTGTCTCAGCTCATTCCATTCTTCTGACAGCATGTTGCTAGAGCTGCTTTAGCTACTACAGCGGCTGTGGTGGCTGCTGTGGCTTCTCCAGGGCCACCTACGGGGTGGGGGATTTTTTGGTGTGCCCTTTTGTTTCTCTTCTTCGTTGTTCACTACGAGCTGTGAGTCGGTGTTTGCTACGAGCTGCAAGCTTTGAGCTCGCTGCGAGCAGCTCCCAGCACGCTGCGAGCAGCAGGCTACGAGCAGCTGATGCTGCTGCTGCTGCTAGCCGCTGCTACAGCTACTGCTCGTTGCTGCTGGCTGCTGCCCATTGTTGCTGTTGCTGTTATTTGCTACTAGTGTGTGCTTCTGGTGCTGCTAGCTGCTAGCTGCGTGCTGCCATTGCTACTGCCGCGCTTGCAGCAACAGTGCCACTTCATCGTCCTGGTGTCGTTGCCATGTGTGTCGACGCTGCTTCAGCGTCAGTTGGTCGTGCTGGCTTCGTGTCCACCCACGTTGCCATCGTCGTGGGGTAAGTGTCGCCGAAAACATTTCGGCAGCATTTCTCTTGCGTCGGGAGCATTTTGAAGACGCCACCCGGTGGGTCAACGCTGCCAGAAAACATCCGGCAGCATTTCCCCTGCACTGGCGCGTTCTTGGGACCGCCGGCGTTGACTGGACCTGTACGCCGATATTCAGGTGCTTCTGCTACGCTCTGGCTATGATACCAAGCTGGAACTACCTAACGCAGCAGGTTGGGATAGCATCGTTGTTGATGCAGCGTGCGGGAACCCACGCTCGTTGTTTAAAATGCCCCCTTAATCTGGTGTACCAGAGCCTAAGTGTGAGAGCTCTGGTTTTGTTATTCAGAACTGCGCGCGCCAGAGTTAGCACCAGACAACAGCTGAAAACAGGTAAGGACTGATTAAGAACTGAGAATGAGACACAATGGGAGACCCCTCCAAGATCGAACCTTCCCCAGCTCTGCAGAGCTTGTTACTCAGTTCTCCAGCCAATCAGAAAATAGCTCTATTTTCAGGCAAGAAGGTTTTCTCGGTGAGCCTTGTCAGACGGCCGACAGCCCAAGACCCGGGCGTTGTCCATGTTGCCTAAAACTCAGACCATACCATAACATGCACGCTGCAAACGCAGCCGTGCGGTCAGAATCAGCTAGAAAAAAAGCAGTGAAATGTTATAGCCGCCTAAACCCTGGCGGTGTCTACTCTAGTCCCCGGTACCAATAGTGGCAAAACTCATGAAACTTGGATCCTATGCACGATACAACGCTGCGAATGCAACAGTGCAGTCAAACACAACATTGGACGCGTGTACACAACAAAAGGAGCAACAGAGACTACCGACGACACGAGTGCCGAGGAGATCCGCTGATGGAGCTGAGCACGTAGAAGAGAGGAGGAGGCTCCAGCAACTGCGTGTGGACCTTAGCGTGCGTCAGCTCCACCAGACGACACTCCAGCAGTGTTGCGTCTTACCGTCAGTCATCTGCACGCTGATGTGTACAAGCCGGGAGGACACGACGGAGTACAATGAGAGATGTGTGAAAACCAACACGGACTTGTACATGTGACTAGTTGTAGCGTCTGGCTCGAGATTTTGCATCTTTAGGTTCAGACGTTGTTGCGTTTGGATACCTCCGCGCAGAGTTGCGGCCAAAAGAGTGGTTTTGGGCCGGTTTTTGTTCTTGTATTCTTTGGTATTCGTACTCCCGGACAGTCTATGTGGGCACGACAGAGATGACATGGCTTGGTGAGCTGGCCACTAGTCCTTGTTACACAAGTCCGTTGTGGACTTAGTACACCCTCCCCCTTTCTTATTTTACACATTCGTCACTTGGTTAGAATCTCGCGCTGTAATTCTTCCACTCACCACTAAAGCTCATGTTTTGTCTAGCATGGACTTGCATGCCATAAAACAATTCTTTATCTTCTACTCTCGTGGTAGCGTGCACAACGTGCCTCTTCATGTTTGATCCTCAGGGTATTGATGTTCAAATGATGTGGGGTATGTCGAGGGATGTGTGATAGCAGAGTGCCCTCATTGCAAAGAAAATGCAGCCAATTTCCCCCTGGCACCGTTGTAGGTAGCACTGGCTTATTGCGGATGTTCCCCTTCACCACCCAACAAGCGTGTCTCGTCCACTGCATCATGTGTAAGCTCAATGCTAAGGTGGTGGAAGAAGGCACGCTTATCACCTTCTCAACCCTCCTCACAAATCGCTGCTTCTAGAGAAGATGCATAGAAGCTTCCTAGCCACACTCCCGTTGACCAGGCGTGAGTGCCTAATCAGACGGTGACGACAGTCACAAGTTGTGCACGTAACGGCAAGGGTTTGGCTAGGGGACACAAGGCAAGGTGTCTGAATGCTTCACAAGCATTTGCAGAGAGAGATAGAAAATGACAGGTCCATGGCATAAATACCTGTCGCGGCGCACAGCGGGTGTCGCACGCGGCGGTCCAAGAGTTGTCCTAAAACCGGCCCAAAACCACTGTTTTGGCCATAACTCTACGCACACATGTCAGAATGCTGCGCCGTCTGAACCTAGACGTGCAGAATCTTGAGCCGAACGCTACGACTGCTCACACGTACAATTCCGGCATCAATCTGTGGAAGCATAATGCAAAATATGCAAATCGGCCTCAAGTGCCTGTCCACCAAGAAACTCTAGCGTCTGCAGAAAAACTGCAGAGTACCCCAGCAAGCACCCGAGACGTCATGGCAGCCGCCTGGTGGCTGCTGGCGGGTGAATCCACCAACCATCAGTGTTCCGGCGCCAGCTGGGTCCGCATTAAGGATCTGCATGAGCATGGACACGGCCGAGTGGTCACAGTAAGCTGTACAAACGGACGGAAACAGCTCACATCACAACACTCCCCCATGACCCGATGGTACGCATGTCCATACGCGTGCAAAACTGACACATGTGCACAACTAGATGTACAACAGTCCATGCTCAGGAACCCCACTGTCAGCCACTCTCAGGCAAGGGGCGTAGCCCGACAGAACGAATGGCCACCATGAACTTTCCACGCGCAAGCGCCTTGGTCAAGAAGTCAGCCCGCTGCATGTCCGTGCCGTCCCAGATGACAGAGATCACCTGTCGCTCCACAAGATCACGCACAAAGTGATGCTCAACAGCAATGTGCTTCGTGCTTGCATGAAACACACCAAAGTTGTCTGCGATGGCAAGAGCACTCTGGTTGTCATAGCGCAGAACAAAGCAGGGCACAGACTGACGCAACTCACGAAACAGACGCTGAAGCCACACCGCCTCAGCAGCCCCAGCCCCCAGAGCAACGTACTCAGCCTCTGATGAGCTACGTGCGATAGAACCCTGCTTGCCACTGTGCCACGACACAGCGGTGCCACCAAGTAGCAATATGGTGCCTGTCCGGCTACGCCCATGAGGACTCCACGCCCAGTCGCTGTCTGTGTAGCCGTCGACTACTACCGAACACTGCTGTTGAAAGCAGAGTCCGAGGTACGGTGTGGACACCACGTACCGCACCACTTGCATAGCAGCATGAAGGGCTCTCGCCGGAGGACACTATGAAAACTGTGCAAGGAGGGTGACGGCAAAGGTAATATCGGGTCGTGTGGTAGTGGCCAAGTACATGAAGGAGCTGATCAGGCGCAAGTACAGGGTCACGTCCACTGTCTCCCCCAGGTCTGCGTGATCATCCACCTTCAGAGCATCCTGCCCGTTAGGTGTGATGGGGGTGGAGGCTGTAGGAACTGCACCCAAGAGGTCAGCAAACCGCTCCCCCACAACATAGGCGTAACGTGCCTGGTGTAACAAGAGTGTCCGTCGCTGGCGATCACGCACGATCTCCATCCCAAGAAACACAGCTGCAGGACCAAGGTCCTTCATCCTGTAGGCAGCCTGGAGAACTGCCTTGGCCTCCTTCACGGCCTCCATAGAAGGAGACGCAATCAAGAGGTCGTCCATGTAGACCAGGATGGCAGTGAAGTTGTCAGCTGTCCGTCTGAGAAAGAGGGACGGGCCAGCGTCACTCTGTACGTAACCGGCACGTGTCAGTGTACCAGTGATCTCCAAGTTCAAGCACCTGGGTGACTGTTTCAGGCCGTACAAGGCCTTGCGCAAGCGCCAGACCTTGTCACCAACCTCGAACCCAGGTGGCTGGACCATGTAGATCTCCTCCTCTGAGGTGCCATGGAGGAACGCATTGTTCACGTCCATCTGGTGCAGCTCCTAGTCGTGGTGAGCAACAACCCCGAACAGAGGGCGAGTCGTGGTCATGCGGCCAATCAGTGCAAAGGTGTCAGTGAAATCAACTCCCTAAACCTGCGAGAACCCCTTGGCCGTGAAGCGAGCCTTGTAGCGATCCAGTGTGCCATCAAGCTTCACCTTCTTGCGAAAGACCCACTTGGCCTGTACAGCCCTCCGCCCAGGTGGGAGGTCGACAAGCTCATAGACACCGTGCTCACGGATGGCTCTCAGCTCATCCTCACAAGCAGCACGCCACAGATCTGCATCGTGAGCTGAGAGTGCCTCCTTCAACGTGCCTGGATCAGGCATCGTCGAGGGAGCGCTCCGGGTGGCTAAGACACACACCTCCGGACTCGGTCTGACCGTGATAAGGTCGGCTGCGGCGTCGCAAGCGACCAAGAACTCTCGAGAGACCAACTTGTGGCCGTCATAACATGCTGGGTGAATCTCGGTGTAGTCTGCCTGGACACTCAGGCCAAGGGCCTTCGAGCTGGGCTCGCCACTCTGAACACTACGAGTCGGTCGTCTGGGCACAGTGTCAGCAGTCCGCTGAGCTCTAGACGGCAAGTCGCAGCCGACCGCCAGGCTCGCGGGAGTACCTTGACGCAACGCTCGCCTCAGGCTGCGGGGAAGGCTGCTGTGCCAGAGTCGTAGGAGGCATAGGTGGATGCACGGGAGTGGGTCTGACGGAGGGGACTGACACTGGTAAGGGGTCAGGTGTACCAGAGGGGACCGGCACTGGCACCAGTACGGGATCGGGTGTGCCAGAAGGGTCTGACACCGACACAGGGTCAGGTGTGCTAGAGGGAACTGACGCTCGTACAGGATCAGGTGTGTCAGAGGGAACTGGAGCCCGCACGGGATCCCGTGTGGAACAAGGAAGTGGCACAGGATCCGGTGTGTCGGATGGTACGGATGAGGCTACTGGATCCACAGCCACGATGGCCGGATCGTCAGTAGCCGGAGACCGGTCAGCAGGTGAGGAAGCCCGGCCGGACCCATCCGCAGGACTAGTCTCCCCCATCCGCCGGGAAGCCACACAGATAGGAACGTGGTCGGCGGCCAGCGACAGAATGCTGGACAAGTCGCGGTAGATGAGAGTCTCAAAGAAGAGAGCATCTCGAGACTCGACAATGCGATGGCGAGCAGGGTCCCAAAACCGCCTGGCCTTCGACCGGGGGAAGATGCCGAGGAAGGCACACATGCGTCCCCGAGGTGAGACCTTAGAACCCTACTGGTCCTCGGTGTACCAGACACAAGCGAGAGACCCCAAAACGTGAGCGAGACAGAGATCAGCGCGATGGCCGAACCACAGCTTATATGGCGTGACATGGTCTGGAAGCGGACCATGCGGCAAGCGGTTCTAGACCCACGTCATGTAGGAGAAGCCCTCAAAGGCAAAGGACTTCGGTAGACCGCACTCAGACCGCATAGCGCGAACCGCATCCTCCATGGTGTGGTTCCAACGCTCAGACACACCATTCTGATGTGGTGTAGCAGGGCGGAGAGCTGGTGAAAGATACCGTGCTCGGCAAAGTAGGCATCCATCTCGTCCAAGAACTTGCCACCACGATCTGAATGGAATGTGTGAAGAGTGTGACGAGACTGACGCTCAGCCATCACAAACCACAGGCGGACTGCCAATGCGGCATCGCTCTTGTGGCGCAGGCTATAGACCCACCACATCCGCGTGAAGTCATCAGTCAGGGTGAGAACGTATCGACCCCGATCAGAGAGGGACTCGACTGGGAGAGGGCCAAGAAGGTCCGAGTGAGCCAACTCAAGTGGGCGCAGTGCCCGGGAGGAGGAGTCAGGGTAAAAGCAGCGATGCATCTTACCCTGGGCGCAAAAAAGACATTCGGTCTTGGGCGGCTTCTCAAAAGAAGCTGCGTCAAGACCGAGGGCTGGCTGAGTACGAATGAGCTTGGACACAGTGTCCGAGCTCACATGGCAGAGGCGACGGTGTAACAAGCGCTGGTGTTCTAGGGAGAGAACACCAGTGACAAACACTAGCGCAGAAGGGGGAGGGGAAGGAGAAGCAGAGGGAGTGCAATGAGACACACGATACAGGTCATCAACAACAGAGGCACGAAGCACAACGACACGTGTGTCAAGAGCAGTCACTGTGGCAGAGTCAGCAGAGTGCTCAAAAGTGAGGCCCATCCTGGTGCATGCACGAACAGAGAGCACGCTAAGCTCAAGAGCAGGGACAAAGAGCACATCAGAAATGTACAAGGGGCCAGACGGACCATCGAACCGCACAACCCCAACTCCCTGTACAGGCAACGACTGACCAGACCCTGTGCGAACAGACCGAATAGACGCAACGGGATCCAGCACAACGAAGTCACTGCGACGACAGGTCATGTGATGAGTGGCCCCAGAGTCAATAATCCAGGTGCCACTCGGCTCACGACCAGTCGTCGACACTGAGCAACGTGCCACAGAACACTCTGCCTCTNAGCTCAAGAGCAGGGACAAAGAGCACATCAGAAATGTACAAGGGGCCAGACGGACCATCGAACCGCACAACCCCAACTCCCTGTACAGGCAACGACTGACCAGACCCTGTGCGAACAGACCGAACAGACGCAATGGGACCCAGCACAACGAAGTCTCTGCGACGACAGGTCATGTGATGAGTGGCCCCAGAGTCAATAATCCAGGTGCCACTCGGCTCACGACCAGTCGTCGACACTGAGCAACATGCCACAGAACACTCTGCCTCTGCTGGGCGCTCAGCAGAGGACTCGGAATAACGACGGACAACACGGATCTGTGACTCGGCAAGCCAGTCGATACTGTCAGGTCCATCCTCATCGGAAGCCACCATAGCTCCACCAGAAGCATCATCACGTGCAACAGACGCAATAAGACAAGCTGTGTCGGGACCACTCGGCTGTGACAACACACTCGCACCTCCCTGAGTACAAAGCGCGAGCAGCTGACGAAGCTCTGCGATTGTGCGAACCCGAGGGTCCACCTCATTGCTGCCGCCTGATGAAATGGGTGCGTCTGCAGCACTCGTGGTCGCGGCGCGCCCAGTCCATGTGTTGCTCGAGGAAGTCCGTTGTGCGTGCGCCACCTGGAGGCCGCGCATGATCCGAGTCCAGTCAAGTGGTTGCTCACACTCTGTGTAGCGGTGAGCGCCTCCACAGTTGTAGCAGTGGACAGAACGTCCACTGCCACTACTCGCCGACTGTTGCTGCTGCTGCTGCTGTCCCTTTCCGCGTCGCTTCTTCCCTTTCTTTCCCTGTGCGGCCGCTGCAACGCCCTGAGTGTGGCCGCTCGGAGTAGAGGAGGAGGAGGAGGAGGCGGTCGAGGTGGGACTGGTGAGCAGGGACAGAGGCGTAGGAGGCGTCGCAATCATTGCTCCAACTAGTGGACTCTGCTGATGAGCGACGGCAGCCTCATGAGCCGATGTGGCCTGGATGAAGTAGCGATGGGCCCAAGGAAGCAGCTATAGTGACTCTGACAGCTCAGAGAGAGCCACACGATCGAAGCCCGTAAAGAGCTTCACGTAGTCCAAATGCGCTCCCATCATGATGGTGTCGAGCGCCCACAACTGCGTCCCGCCACCGGTCCCAAGGCGCGTGTAAAGGCGCATCGCGCGCCTCCGGTAGTCAGCTGCGGGCTCTGTGGGGCTCTGGCGGAGGGAGTGAAACTCACGTAGTCGGGCCGCCCTCGTGGCATGGGTCTCCGCAGCGAGAAGTGTCAGGGCCAGCTCCCAGCCCTGACGCGGATCTGCTCCAATCCCNAAGTCGATCACAGTCTCCCGTGGCATGGCGTAGAGGAGACCCCGCATCGCTCTCGCTGCTGTCTGGGCCTGGTGAGCGTCGCGGGTCTGGTACTCGCTATGGTAGTATGTCCAGACACCCTCAGAATCGGCCCACACCTCAAACAGGGTCTCCCAGCAATCGAAGCCCTTGTCACTATCGTAACCGGGTGGAGGTGTCTCGAAGCCCTTCGGTCGCCGCTCCGTGGGGAGGGCGACCTCGGGCTCAGGAGATGGTGGGCGGGGTATGGGGAGCCCACCAGTGAGGGAAACACCACCAAAGGTGAACGCTGCTCAATGACGTGTCTGATCGTGACGGCGAGAAGGTGGTGGAGTGGGAGGCTGTGATCCTAGACGTAACTCACGGATGCGCTCCTCAAGCACACGAATCTCTTGCTCGCGTGAGTCATCCTCAATCTCCTCCTCGTCCCAGGAGGAGGAGCATCGATCATCAACCTGTGATGATCGATGCTGAGACCGCCGCACTGTGTAGGGTGTAGACTGCTGAGCGGATGGTGCAGCTCCAGTAGACTCTCCAGGTGGCTGCTGTGAAGCCATCGAACGACCCCGCAGTAACTCCGTGATCTCCTACAACGCGTCGGACTACCTCTGCTGCTGCTGGCGCATCTCGTCCTGCGACTGACGAAGCTCATCGATCATGCAGGACTGCGACCGCGGGCTCATAACGCCCGAAGAGGAGGAAGAGGGATTAGTGGGTCCTTTGTCCTTGTCACGGACTGGCGCCATCGCGGTGCTCAGTATGGGGCCGAGCGTAGAAAATGCTCCAAACAAGAAACTGAAAGCGTTTCCCGAGGATTTGAAACGCTGGCAATTCTTGACTGTCCGGCCAAAAAATTGGCCAAGTATGGTGCTGACGGCTAGAAATTAGGCAAAGTGCTGAAATAAAAAAATTATAGCACTAAAAATTCAAGGTTGTCCAAATCAAGCGAAATCTGGACCACAGAGGCTCCTGAATGTGCTGAACATGGTGGTGAAGTTTTCGTTTGCAAAAAGCTAGAAAAAGTGGCAAAACGTCACTTTTCCCTGTTCTGCCCGAATTTCAGCAGAAAGCAAATCTGCGTTGCACTTCAGTCTTTGCTGGTGGCGACAGAGCACGAAACTGAGCGTGAATAGTAGCTCTGGAGAGCTTAAACGAAGAGCTTTCCAACGCACCCTCAAACGTTGAAAACGGCGTTCGTTTGAAGCCAGGGCAAGCTCGTGCCGATGGGGAGGTGGTGGCTGACGCGATTTTCGTCTGCGGCTCCTCGACGTCCGTGCGGCTTCTAGGAAGTTGCACAGACAGGGGCAGCGGTGGCGCACGCTGCTGTTGTTGCTGCTGCTGCTGCTGCCGTTGAGCTTGACGGCAATGGCCTCAAGCCACTTTGGCGGCTACTGTTGCTGATGTTTCTATTGCCGCCGCCGATGTTGCTGCTGCTGCTGTTACTGCTTGGTCAAAACTGCCAGTACTGTTGCTGCGCTGCTGGACAGCTGCTATGGCGCTGCTGCGCTGGCGTGCTGCTACACTGCTGCACCCCTCCTGCACGACTCCTCCGTCACGCAGGTGTTGCGGCCTACGCCTTGCAATGGCGCACGTTGGTGGGTCCTCCCTGGACCTGTCGCTGCTGTTGTGTGCTGTTGCCGCTGCTGCTGCTCACTACTACTGCGATTGCTGCATCTCTGTTGTGTAGCACAACAAGCTCTGGCTTGTTGCTCTGATACCAAAAGAAGATGCATAGTGTCACTCCGCACTTGGCCACGGTCTAGAGTAAACGGCGCCGACAGGCAAACCGTCGACCGCCCTTGGTATTTCAACCAAGGTAGAGATCACCCACGGAGTGGTGTTTCCACACTGAAAGGTTCACTTAGCTTGTCCCAACCGTGGCCGGAGAGTGTTCCAAACTCTCACCCAACTGGCAATACTACACACCAAAGTGTGCACTTGCACTTGTTCTTTACACTCTTTCTTGGTGGCCAACAAGGGATTAGTTTTCTCCCAAGTCTCAAGAGTAAGAGATGATGATACAATCACATGCAAATGACAGGCCTTATATAGTCTCTGGTCAGTGCTCCCAGTGGCTCCTTGGAGGGACCTCCCCCCAAGGCTACCCTAGACAGTGTCATCAGTTTTGATGACATGGCACCCTCTGTGACCGCCAAGTGGCGCTTGATCCACCTTGGACNGGACTTACTCCACAAAGATGAGTAGTGCATGCCTTGTCTCTCTTAGCCTCTCTTGCATGTCGCTGGGGGACTTGCGCTACAAGCGCAGTGCATACCCAGTCTAAATCTTCCGCTGATTGGACCAGGGGCATACACAGAACATAACAAACTCTCCCTTGCACCTGCGTCCATCTGCGGCTAGATTCCTGCTGCGGCCATGGGCCCAGCGATGTCGGCCACGTGTGAAGTGGGCCGCCCGTTCAGCCCTCGTCTGCTGCGCTCACCATCCCGATGCCCCGTGCCCCTGCCATGTGCGGGTCACTGTCCAGCGGCTTCGTCAGGAAGTCCGCGAGCATCTGCTTGGTCGCGATGTACTGCAGATCCACCACTCCCTTGGCGACAAGGTCGCGCGTGTAGTGATAGCGGATGTCGATGTGTTTGGTCCGCCTGGAGAGAGTGTCCTTGAACGCGATGTCCATCGCGCTCTGGTTGTCGACGTGGACGACCGTGGCCTCCTTTTGTGGTGCGTGCATCTCAGCGAGCAAGCTGCGTAGCCACTGCGTCTCTTTGCACACCTCAGACAGCGCCACGTACTTAGCTTCTGTGGTTGAGATGGAGACACAGTCTTGCTTGCGGCTGGCCCACAACACAGCGCCACCGTTCACAAGGCACACAAAGCCCGAGGTGGACTTCCTATCATCCACGTTGCCTCCAAAATCTGCGTCGGTATAGCACTTGAGGCGCAAAGGGTCTGTTCCTCGAAGGCCGCCGTACTGCAGCCCCATGTGCCGTGTCTTGTTGAGATAGCGCAAAATGCGCTTCACGGCCTGCCAGTGGAGTGGCCCAGGGTTGGCCACGAACCGACTGACTAGCCCCACAGCAAAGGAGATGTCCGGCCGCGTGCCAACCATGGCATACATGATGCTACCCACCGCAGACTGGTATGGCACATCCTGCATTTCGCGGCGCTCGGCTTCCGTGCTGGGGGAGTGGGCGGAGGTGAGATTGCATTTCGTGGGGAGAGGAGTGCTGAGGGGTTTTGCGTCTTCCATGCCATAGCGCCGAAGCACCTCTGAGATGTACTTCGTCTGGTTGAGCTTGATGGTGCCTGCAGCTCGGTTGCGATGTATAGCAATGCCCTAGTAGTACTCGAGCTCGCCCATGTCCTTCATCTGAAACCGCCCATGCAGCTTCTCCTTGAGGGCCTCGAGGGCCTTCATGGAGGTGGAGGCCAGAATCAGGTCATCCACGTACAGCGCTACCAGCAACAGCCCCTGGTCATCCGCACGCACATACACGCTGGGGTCGTTGTGGCAGTGCGAGAAGCCTAGGCCAGCCATGAAGCTATCCATCTCCTTGTACCAGATCCTTGGGGCCTGTTTCAGCCCGTAGAGCGCCTTGATGAGGCGACACACCTGCCCGGGTTTTGCCTTGACACCCTCGGGCACCTCCATTAGTATCTCCTTGTCAAGCTTCCCGTAGAGGAAGGCGGTCTTGACGTCCATCTGGTGGATTTCCATGTTGCGCGCCGCAGCCACAGCCAGCAAGGTGCGGATGGATGGGAAAGACGCGACAGGAGAGTAGGTCTCGTCGTACTCAGACCCTGCTCTCTGCGAGAACCCCTTCGCGACGATCCTTGCCTTGTACTTGTCGATGCTGTTGTCTTGCTTGCGTTTGATGCGTAAGACCCACTTCACGCCCACCACGTGTGCGTTTGGTGGTCTGTCCACCAGCTCCCACGTTCCGTTCTCTTTGATGGAGGCGAGCTCGCTCTCCATCGCCTCCTTCCACTTAGCGGCGTCCGGCCGCGAGAGAGCCTCGGCGATGGTAGCTGGCTCTCCCTGCGCAAGGCACGACCAGCTCAGGCCAGTCCACTCGGCCTTCCCTCCGTCGTACTGCTTCGCAGGCTTTGCTTGGCGCTCACTGCGCCGCAGTGGTGCTGGTGCTGGCTGCTTGTGCTGCTGCTGCTGCTGTGCTTCCCCAGGAGGGGTCGCTGGGAGGGAAGAGCCACTGGCCTCCGAGGAGGCCTCGGATGTCTCCGACGCGGTGTCAGATGTCAACTCCGCTTCAGCCTGAGCGGACGCTCTCCCTGAATTGGCAGCCTCGCTGTCTACGGCCACTGGCGTCCCACGCCAGTTAGGCGGGGGTGTGTCACCCGCCTCCAGCAGCACGATCCACTCTCCCTGTTTTGGAGAGTTCTCTGGGTCCAGCAGTTCTTCCTTGCCGTGTGACTCTTCCTGGAAGGTCACATCTCTGGAGGTGATGACTCTCCCTGCTGCCTGGTCCCACAGCCTGTACGCCTTGTGCGCGGCCTCGTAGCCGATCATCACGCACTTGCGCGCACGTGCATCCAACTTCCCCGCTCCTTGCCCGTCCTGGACTTTGGCCCAAGCCGTGCAGCCGAATGCCTTTAGGTGAGAGGCATCCGGCTTCTTTCCCGACCACGCCTCCT
>SZWC01005922.1:79342-90119 GCA_023375785.1 Penium margaritaceum
ACTTGGTGCATTGCACCAGTGTCACGAGGAGACCATGTGATCGTATGTCTTAGTGTGTCGCTATACTGTGTGTGGCATTGTGCATGCGAGCTGTTGGTCGAGACCCGGACACGTGGTGCATTGCACCCGTGTTACGAGGAGATCCTCCCTTGATCCTGTATTTGGATGATGATACTATTGAGTTTGATTGCTCGTAGTGGTCGAGACCCGGACCCTGGTACCGCCAGTGTCACGAGGAGACCATCTTGTCCTCTAACATGTGTATGATGTGCATTACACTAGTTTGTGTGTGTGTGCATCACTCCTCTCATGGTCGAGACCCAGACACTTGGTGGGCTGTGCCAGTGTCCAGGGAGACCCTGGATGGATAGCAGACGAGTGTGTGTGTGTGTGTTTGTGCGAGTTGACTCATGCATGTTATGGCTTGCCATGCATTGTTGTTCCATGCCTTCGCTCATTCGTTCTGGCGTGGACAACTATGTCAGCCTGGGGGAGTGTTGGTTTGTGTGACTTCCACCCGTCACGTCTGACACTGCTCGTTTACCGATATACCCACATTCGGGGTATATGACAGAGGAGGGCGTGACGACACGACGGGCCTCCAGACTGCACCGAGACTTCTCCAGCACCTACGACAGCACCGGCGAGACGCAGTCGATGCGTTCCGGCAGCCATGTGGGCTTGTCAGGAGGTAGGAGAGTTTTCTCGGTGGGTTCAGATCCTCGCACTCGGTTGACTGTACCGGTGCGACGAGGAGACCTGATGGCTATTGTGGGGCTTCCGATGTTCGGAAAGCCATCTGTGATGTCTGGACGTTGATTCCGAGATGTTTTGGCACTGCTCATGTTTTCTCGGTGGTCGAGACCCGGGCACTCGGACAGTTGTTCCGATGCCTCGAGGATACCACCTTTGTTACTCTCGTGGTGTATGTAGTGTGTTCTCCCTGTTGACTCATTTGGGTTCAGCAGGGGTGACGGGGCCCGGTGCGGAAGCTGCCGACGCTCCTGTATAAGCCCGCTAGGGGCTCATTTGTGAATTCTCCTTGTTCTTTATATTCAACGTTCCAGAGTTAGCCAAATTTTTGCCGTCTTGCATCGCACTCACACACAGAGCTCATGTTTGTGCTTGCATGGGCCTGCATGCCCTAAAATTATTTTCCAATTTGGACACGGTCGAGTGGTCACAAAAACTGTACAAGAACGTCACAAATCACAACACTCCCCCATGACCCGATGGTATGCATGTCCATACACGTGCAGCACTTGTACAAACACAATAGTGAGTGACACAAACAAATGAGGCACAGATGCACATCCCACACTCAACCACCCTCACGCACGGTGCGAAGCCCAACAGAACGAATGGCCACCAAGAACTTTCTGCGAGCTAGTGCCTTGGTCAAGAAATCAACACGCTGCATGTCAGTGCCAACCCACATGACGGAGAGCACGTGTCGCTCCACCAGGTCACAAACGAAGTGATACTCAACCGCAATGTGCTTTGTGTGAGAATGAAAGACACTGGAGTTCTCCGCAATGGCGAGAACACTCTGGTTGTCGCAACGCAGCACAATGGCAGGTACTGACTACCCAAGGTCAAGAAACAAGCGCTACAGCCATACTGCCTCAGCAGACCCTGCGTCCAAAGCAACGTACTCTGCCTGCGACGAACTACGTACAATGCAGCCCTGCTTCCCGATTTGCCAAGAGAGAGCGGTACCACCGAGCAGGAACACGTAGCCAGTACGTCTCCGCCCATCTGGGCTCCAAGCCTAGTCGCTTTCATTGTAGCCATCAAGGACCACCGAACACTGCCGACGAAAACAGAGTCCGAGGTACGGCGTGGAGACCACATACCGCACCACTCGCACAGCCGCGTGAAGGGCTCTTGGACGTGGAGCCTACGAGAACTGAGCGAGGAGGTTGACGGCGAACGCGATATCAGGATGTGTGGTAGTGGCCAGGTACATCAGAGATCCGATGAGACGGAGGTACAAGGTCACGTCCATTGTCTCCCCCAGCTGTGTAGGGTTATCCACCTTCAAGGCATCCGGCCCATCAGGTGTAAGAGGTGTGGAAGCGGACGGCACTGCACCAAGGAGATCGTTGAAGCGCTCCCCCACGACTCGTGTGTATCGGGCATGATGGAACAATAGTGTCCAACGTCTGCGATCTCGCATGATCTCCATACCAAGAAACACCAATGCAAGACCGAGGTCCTTCATCCCGTAGGCAGTCTGCAGGATAGCCTTGGCCTCTTTCACGGCCTTCAGAGATGGAGACGCGATCAGAAGGTCATTGACATAGACTAGGATGGTGGTGAACCGCTCAGGTGTCGGTAGGGGTCTGCCTAGCTCTGTACGTATCCTGCACGAGTCAAAGTGCCGATGATCTCCCGGTTCCAACAGTGCGGAGACTGCTTGAGGGCATACAAGGACTTGTGCAAGCGCTAGACCTTGTCACGGTCGTCAAAGCCCGGTGGCAGAGCCACGTAAATCTCCTCATCTAGAGAGCCATGGATGAACGCATTGTTCACATCCATTTGGTGCAGTTCCTAGTCATGTTGAGCCACTACACGGAACTGAGCTCGAGCTGAGGTCATGCGGCCGACAAGGGAAAACGTGTCAGTGTAATCGACTCCCTCAAACTAAGAGAACCCCTAGATGACCAAGCGGGCCTTGTAATGTTTTAGTGAGCCATCTGACTTCACCTTCTTGCGAAAGACCCACTTGACCTGAATAGCCTTCCTCCCAAGAGGAAGGTCGACAAGCTCGTAGACTCTGTGCTCTCAGATAGCGCAAAGTTCATCCTCGCAGGCAGCACGCCAAGCAACAGCATTCTGTGATGAAAGAGCCTCCCTCAGTGTGCCCGGGTTGGGTGCCATAGAGGAAGAACTCTGCGTGGCAAGTGCACATGTCTCAGTGCCAGGCATGATGACCACGAGATTAGCTGTTGCGTTACAGGCGATATGGAACTTGCGAGTGACGAGGTCGTGTCCTTTGGGGCACGCTGGATGTTCCTTTGTGACCTCAGTGCGGACACTCAAGCCTAAGACCTTTGTGCCAGGGTCACCACTTACGATGCTGCGAGAGGAGCGCCTGGGTGCGGGGCCCAACGCTCATGGAGCTACGGAATCCAGTTGTCGAAGACGGCCACCGGGCTCACGGGAGTAACCTGAGATGGAGGGACGCACCTCAGGCTCAGGGATAGGTGCGACCACAGGGACAGGTACGACCACAGCTGGTGAGGGCTGAGACGAGGCAGTCGGAGATGCCGTGCGAGGAGATGCGTGTGTGGGGAACACGGGGCTTGGTGTGACAGCCGGAGCAGGCAAGACTGGACCTGACACTGAGGCAGGAGTACCAGACGACGTAGGAACGGGAGTGGGCGAGAGTGGATCAGATACAGAGACAGGAGTGCCAGCAGACGCAGGTGGTGGTGCAAAAGGAGGCGTGGGAAGAGAGGTACCTGTGGGGTGTGAAACAGGCTGTACACACAAGATCTCTGGACTGACGGCAATGATCGACGGATCATCAAGGGCCGGAGACTGAGAGGGGGCTTGAGCGGACACATCAGCCTGATGAGAGGTGCTCGCTGGCGTGGAAGTCTCCCCCATCCGCCGAGAACCCTCACAGGAAGGAACATGGGTGGCGGAGAGTGTTGTGATCGAAGTCAGGTCACGGTAGGTGAGACACTCGAAAAACAGCGCATCGCGGGACTTAATGACGCGACGACGAGTAGGGTCCCAGAAGCGCCAGGCCTTTGACTGCGAGGAAATGCCTATGAAGGCACACAAGCGGCCCCGAGGTGAGACCTTGGACCCCTACTGGTCCTCGGTGTACCACACGGAGGCCAGAGAGCCCCAGACACGAGCGAGACGAAGGTTAGTATGATGTCCAAACCAGAGCTTGTACGGTGTAATATGGCCAGGAAGCGGACCTTGCGGGAGGCGGTTCCAGACCCATGTCATGTAGGCAAAACCCTCAAAGACAAAAGACTCTGGGAGACCGCACTCAATCCGCATGGCGTGAACCGCATCCTCCATGGTGCGGATCCAGTGCTCAGATACATCGTTTTGCAAGGGGGTAGCAGGAGCGGAGACCTGGTGAAAAATCCCGTGCTCAGCAAAGAAGGAGTCCATCTCGCCAAGGAACCCACCACTGCGATCCGAGCGGAAGGTATGTAGCGTGTGGTGGGATTAACTCTCAGCCATCACTAGCCTAAGTCAAACCGCAAGGGCGGCATCGCTCTTCTGACGAAGACTGTGGACCCACCGCATCCGGGTAAAGTCATCAGTCAGAGTCAGAACATACCAGCCCCTCTCGGACAGAGACTCGACCAGGAGAGGGCCAAGAAGGTCTGAGTGAACCAACTCGAGAGGCCGAAGTGCTCAGGAACGAGAGTCAGGGTAGGTGCACCGGTGCATCTTCCCCTGAGCGTAAAAAAGACAGTCAGTCTTGGGTGGCTTCTCGAAAGAAGCCACGTCAAGACCGAGAGCGGGTTGTGTCCGAATGAGCTTCAACACAGTGTTGGAGCCCACGTGACATAGACGGCGATGAAGCAACCGCTGGTGTTCCGAAGATAGAACACCAGTGACAAAGACACAACCGGAGGAGGAAGAAGAGCAAGGAGAGGAGGGAGAGGAGGGCTGAGCAATGCGATACAGATCATCTATGACTGAAGCACACAGGACGACACTGTGGGTGTCAATAGCAGTCACAGTCGCAGAGCCAGCGGTATGCTCCACAGAGAGACCCATCAAGGTGCAGACACCCACAGAAATCAAGCTGAGCTAAGATCAGGCACAAACAACACGTCAAAAAGGTGCAAGGGGCCAGACAAACCATCGAAGCATACAACCCCAACACCATGGACTGGCAAGGACTGACGAGAGCCTGTACGAACGGAACGGACAGACGTGACAGGGCCAAGAACAACAAAGTCACTGCGACGACACGTCATGTGATGGGTGGCACTAGAATCGATGATCCAAGTGACACCAGAGTCACGACTGGAGGACCTCACTGTACAACGAGTAATGGAACACTCAGCATCAGAGGGACGCTGAGCCGTCAGTGGGGAGGAACGACGTAAAACAGAAAGATGAGACTCATGAATCCACTCGGTGCAGTCAGGCCCATCATCATCACATGCTGACTGTGCTCCCCCACACGCGTCCTCACGAGCCACAAGAATGGACAAACAAATCGTCTGTGAACCACCCGACGATGACAACACACTCGTACTTCCCTGAAAGCGGAGCACCAGAAGGTGGCAAAGCTTGGCCATGGTGTGGTCGCGCGGGTCCGGATCGCTGCTGCTCACCGGTGAGGAGGCAAGAACAGCTGCAGTCGTGGCCGCCACGCGTCCGGAGGAGGATGCGGGTGACGTGCCAGACGTGGAATGGAGAGCATGACCACTCTAGAGCCCACGAGTGATCCGTGTCCAGTCGAGCGGCTGCTGGCACTCGGTGTAGCGATGGGCGCCTCCATAGTTGTATCAGTGCACAGAACGGCCACTGCTACCACTGGATGACGACTGATGCTAACCTGATCCACGCGTCCTCTTCTTCTTCTTCCCCTGGGTGGCTACTTGAATGCCCTGTGTCTGCGTGGGTGTAGACGGGGTCGACGAGCAAGAGGAAATAAGGAAGTGATGGAGGATGAAGAGGGAGACTACAGGAGGGAAGATGGTGGTGATGCGATGGTCACTGCAACGAGGGAAGTCTCCTGATGGGCTACGGCTGCCTCGCGGGCTGAGGTCACCTGAAGAAAGAGCTGATGCGCCCAACGAAGTAGCTGTAGAGTGGCTGAGAAGGGCTCGAGGACAGCGTTGCTGTACCATGTGAAGATGTCAGTGTACTCGAGGCAAACTCCGAGCATAATCATACGAAGCGGCCATAGGTGTGTGCCTCCATAGATCCCCAAGCGCATGTAGATGCGCATGGCGCATGGCGCGTTGCCAGTATTCCGCTGCAGGCTCCACAGGCCCCTGACAGAGCGAATGGAAAGCACAAATGTGTGATGCACGAGTGGCGTGTGTCTCTGCGGCCAGCAAGGATAAGGCTAGATCCCAACCTCCACGGGGATCAACGCCGGTGACTGTGTCGGCCTCGCCAAGGAAGGGGCGGAAGTCGACGACAGTCTCGCGTGGCATGGCGTAGAGGAGTCTGCGCATGGCCCGGACTGCTGTCAGTACCTGTGCTGGGTCTGTAGGCTGGTACGGGCTGTGGTAGTAAGGCCACACTCCCTAAGAAGTAGCCCACACCTGAAACAGGATCTCCCAGCAGTCAAAGCCATCCTCACTGATGTACCGTGGAGGTGGTGCCTCAAAATCCTTGGGCTGCCGCTCCGTGGGGAGAGCAACCACAGGCTGAGAAGGACGAGAGACGAGAAAGACTCCTGGAAGAGGATGGTCACCGGGGTAGTCAGGTGACAATCGTATCGGGGAAAACGGAGGAGATTGGGTGCCCGTCTGCAGCTGACGGAGGCGCTCCTGAAGAACTCAGATCTCCTGAGCCGGGGAATCATCCGTGATGCCTGGCATGAGTGGCTCATCATCCAGGAGGTCAGCAGGTGGTGGGACAGGTCGAGCGCCAGTCACTGGTGCCTGAGCCGACTGCTGGGTAGAGACCGCGATTCCGGCAGCTCCCTCAGAAACCCGTTGAGGAGCCGTGGACTGAGCACGCAGAAGCTCAATCAACGTGCGGATAGCGTGAGTCTGCTCTCTCTGGAGGCGACGCATCTCATCTTGCTGGCTTTGCAGGTCCTCAATGGCCTGCGAGCGTGGACTCAGTACACCAGACGAAGAGGAGGAGGGGTCGCCTGGTCCCTTCTCCTTGTTGTCGGACAGGCTCATGTCGCTGCTGAGTATGGGGCGACAGGTCAAGTTTGTCGGATTTCAAAACCGTCAGCGTTTCTCGAGGATTTGAGACGCTGGCAAATTTTGACTGTCCGGCCAAAAAAATGGCCAAGTATGGTGTTTACGGCCACAATTATGGCTAAGTGCTGAAATTAAAAAAATTCGGCACTAAGAATTCAAGGTTGTCCAAATCAAGTGAAATTTGGACCACAGAGGCTCCTGAATACTCTGAAGATGATGGTGAAGTTTTCGGTCGCAAAAAGTTGGAAAAAGTGGCAAAACGTCACTTTTCCCTGTTCTGCCCGAATTTCAGCCGAAAACAAATCTGCGTTGCACTTCAGTCTTTGCTGGTGGCGACAGAGCACGAAACTGAGCGTGAATAGTAGCTCTGGAGAGATTCAGAGAAGAGCTTTCCAACGCACCCTCAAACGCCAAAAACGGCATTCGTTTGAAGCCAGGGCAAGCTCGTGCCGACGGGGAGGTGGTGGCTGACGCGATTTTCGTCCGCGGCTCCTCCACGTCCGTGCGGCTTCTAGGAAGTTGCACGGACAGGGGCAGCGGTGGCGCACGCTGCTGTTGTTGCTGCTGTTGCTGCTGCCATCGAGCTTGACGGCAATGGCCTCAAGCCACTTTGGCGGCTACTGTTGCTGATGTTTCTTATGCCGCCGCCAATGTTGCTGCTGCTGCTGCTGTGGTCAAAATTGCCAGCACTGTTGCTGCGCTGCTGGACTGCTGCTATGGCGCTGCTGCGCTGGCATGCTGCTACACTGCTGCACCCCTCCTGCATGACTCCTCTGTCATGCAGGTGTTGCGGCCTACGCCTTGCAATGGCGCAAGTTGATGGGTTCTCCCAGGACCTGTCGCTGCTACTGTGTGCTGTTGCCGCTGCTACTGCTCACTGCTGCTGCGATTGCTGCATCTCTGTTGTGCAGCAAAACAAGCTCTGGCATGTTGCTCTGGAGCTATTTGTGAAGTTTCCTGGAACCTTCCTAACCACTTGTCACGACACTAGGCGTCAGCTCCAGGTCAGCGTGTGACAACAGTCACAAGTTAGAGACAAAACTGCAATTGTCTGGGCTGGGACATGAACAGAGTGTCAGGAAACTCAAACTGAATATAATTGCAGAGAGGAATAACAAATGACAGGTCCAAGGCATAAATACCTGCCGCGGCGCACGGCGGGTGTCGCACGCGGCAGTCCAAGCGCTGTCCTAAATACCGGCCCAAAACCACTGCTTTGGCTGTAACTCTGCGCACACATGTCAGAATGCTACGCCGTCTGAACCTAGACGTGCAGGATCAGAAGATGGACGCTACGACTGGTCACATGCATGCATCCATCATCAGATGGTGGACATACAATGCAAAAACATGCAAATAGGGCTCATGGCCAGTCCGCCGAAAGACGCCTGCAAGCTGTAGAGAAGGCAGCAGAGAGTCCCGGCATCATCTGCGGCTCTGGAACGGTAGTCGGCCAGCTCCAAGCCGGTAGTCCACCGCCAGTCGTCGCACCGGTGTCACCAGGGCCCGCTTCAGGGATCTGCACGAGTATGGACACGGCCGAGTAGTCACAGTAAACTGTACAAGAACGTCACAAATCACAACAGGAGCAACCCCTTCTGGGCGAAAAAACCATGAATCTACAGCGTCGTCAAAATATTTCCGTGAAAATGGACAGCGTCCCCTTTTAGACGAAAGGAGAACCATGGAGTAGGGAAACGCTCAGTGCATGTTGAGAGTACATGAGTTACATCAAGTGCCAAATTTTAATGAGAAGAAGAGCATCCCCTTCTGGGCAAAAGAACCAAGGGGTAACCCTAAGTGTGCATATTGAGATCAGTACTGTAGTGCTCTTTCATTTCAATGTTAAGTATTTTCTTTCTCATACGAATTGATGTATTTGGTTACGCGGGCACATATTTCGTTCTATTATGACAACGAAAAGATAATCCCCTCGACCCTGATCTGTCTTGCGTCCAAAGAAAAAGCAAATTTGGGTCACGTCTGCTGACCTCGAGCGAATCTGACGTAGATTAGACGCGTTCCATGAATTCGATTCCCATTAACGCTTTGTACACGTGGGTAGTAGCTTCCACTCAATGTCCACGGCAGTGCGTTGGCTGTGCTCGATGTTGGAGTCGAGCCAGAAACTTGGGTGAGAAAGGAAAAAAGGGCCAACAAAACGAAATCAAGGCTACGAGTAGGACCCATTTTGTTTGTTTAGACAACACAAAGATAAATGACGACAAGCACGAATCTAAGTTACAGGGCTTAAATTATTTTCGACCACGAAATCAAAGATCAGTAGGGTAGTTGGCAGACATTCATGTGTATGTGAAGAGGAAAAAAGGTCATGAGGAATCAGGTGTGACATTTTGAAAAGGAACTTGTGAAGAATGACGACTGAAGCATTCTAATACGAATGTCTGACACCCAGTTTTGGGAAGACAAAACACGAGATTACAATGTTTCAAAGTGCGCATGTAGCAAGAGAGAAGCATGTGTGCATGAGCATAAGACATGACATTGTGTCATGGCAGCATGTGTGTGTCTCCGTAGGCATAAGACATGAAATAGTTTCATGGAAGCATATGTGTGCGTGCGTACGCATAAAACATGGGCCAACATGACATAGTGTCATGGAAGCATATGTGTGTGTGCGTACGCATAGGACATGGGCTAACATGACATAGTGTCATGGAAGCATATGTGTGTGTGCGTATGCATAAGACATGTGCCAACATGACATAGTGTCATGGAAGCATATGTGTGTGTGCGTACGCATAGGACATGGGCTAACATGACATAGTGTGATGGAAGCATATGTGTGTGTGCGTACGCATAAGACATGGGCTAACATGACATAGTGTCATGGAAGCATATGTGTGTGTGCATACACATAAGACATGGGCTAACATGACACAGTGTCATGGAAGCATATGTGTGTGTGCGTACGCATAAGACATGGGCTAACATGACATAGTGTCATGGAAGCATATGTGTGTGTGCGTACGCATAAGACATGGGCTAACATGACATAGTGTCATGGAAGCATATGTGTGTGTGCGTACACATAAGACATGGGCTACCATGACATAGTGTCATGGAAGCATATGTGTGTGTGCGTATGCATAAGACATGGGCTAACATGACATAGTGTCATGGAAGCATATGTGTGTGTGCGTACGCATAAGACATGGGCTAACATGACATAGTGTCATGGAAGCATGTGTGTGTGTGCGTACGCACAAGACATGGGAAGACATGACATAGTGTCATGGAGGCATTCTTTGCACATAATGAAGCGGAGCGCATTCAGAGTCTGGGAACATTTGGGAGGCATTTGTAAAGCATATGTACAGGTTGAGAGCATTGTTATGGAGATTGGAACCACAAAAAATCAAATCAATGCACATCACTGCACATCACTGTACACCATTTCACATTACGACCCATCACTACACATCACTGCACATCACAGCACATTGCTGCATATCAGTGCACATCACCTCACTGTACGTCACTGAACATCACCGCACATCATTGCACATAACCGCACATCACACCACATCATTGCACATGTCCGCACATCACCACACATCAGAGCATACCACTATAGATCTTGGTACATCATTACACATGGCAGCATGTCCCTGCACATCACACTACATCCCTACACGTCACTGCATGTCACTCCACATCACTACACGTCTACACATCACTGCACGTCACTGCACTTCACTGCACATCACTGCACGTCACCGCATGTCACTACACGTCACTGCACGTCACTACACGTCACTACACGTTGCCGCATAACGCTGCACATCTTTGCAAATCATCTCATATCACCTACCTTCACCTTCACCTTCCCCCTCCCCCTACCCCTCCCCCTCCCCCTCCCTTTCACCCTTGCC
>SZWC01005922.1:101349-111751 GCA_023375785.1 Penium margaritaceum
TAGTGGTGATAGGGTTTTTAGGCTCAGGGTCATGGATACAGGGGTGTGACCATATACCCATCGAATTCTTGATAGATCCGTCATATCCACAGACCGCTCTTTACCAGGGCCATATCTAGCAGATTTTAACTTTGACACTGATGCATCCACCAGTCGAAGAAAAACAACGACGTGTAAAAAAAGCGCGCAAAAAGCATGTCGACGCTGCATGAAATGCAGTGTCAAAGCGATGTCATCAGGCCCCTTGAACAATCACAAACCCCCTCATTCGAGGTGTTTCTGATCGTTGGAGGGAGGGGTTTGTGTGGACCCCATGCGTTGAAAGGGAATCTGCTGGGCCCTACTTCCACGGGGCCCAGCAGATGCCCGTACAAAAAATGAAACCCTCAACCCCGAATGTAATTCGGGGTTGGGTTTGCAAATGTTTGCCTCGCAAACCTAAGGTGTTTTTTGTGCCATGAAAAACACAAAAATTGAAATGGGCGTTTTCGCTTAATCGGGATTGAGCTATTACCCTTTTCTTTTTTTTTTTCGACGCGCAAACCCACTATCACGATTTAGGGTTTTGTATGTTTTGCATGAGCGGTGCCCGCGTAAAACATGAAACCCTACATCGTGATAGGGGGTTTGCGCGTCAAAAAAATTTGAGAAAAAAGGGTCATCGCTCCATCGCGATGTCGCGAGGGAGCGAGGGTCACGGTCGAATCGACGGTTACATGACCCTCCTCGCGATGCTCGATCAACGACGCATGTCGCTGATTGAGCATGGCAAGCGAGGCCGTACAACTCGATCATTTTTTGGCTGGACATGGCAGACATAAAATTCCGCTCGAGGATATGGGAGGGTGTAAAAAACGAATGGGAAGCTTGGCCCACTTGGCCAAAACCGCGGTAGTTGAGGGTCTCCGACCCTCAACTCATCCCATCCGTCGCCCACAGGCCAAGACCCACGTTCGAGCCACGTGGGACACTTCGCGCTACAGAGGGTCCGTCCCTTGGGATCATTGATATCGTGGCTATTTCGCCCTCATGGATATTGCATTTGTATCAAGAATTCAGTGGGTACGGGATTGAACTCCCGTTTGTGTAGTGGGCCATTATTGTAGTTTTCTCCTCTGAATCAGCCTCTCTTGTAGCAGTGACGGAACACAAGTCTCGCTGCGGGCAGCGGGGAGCAAGCAGTATGATTTTCACTACAGGATTGCGGCAGGAGCTGCAAGATTGCCGCAAGCAGCTAGAGGATTGCCGCAGCAGCTGCAAGATTTCCGCAACAACTGTAGGATTGCCACAGTAGCTGCAGGATTGCCGCAACAACTGCAGGATTGTCGTAGCATTGACAGGACTACCGTGAGTGCAGCACTAGTAGGCGGTGATCCACACTCGCCAGTTTGCGGCACGGCAGAAAGGCGTACGCGGTAATGGAGGTCTTGCCAGCTGATGTGGCATTCCAAACCCTTTGCGAGATGATATGGCTCGCGCAAAAAATTGGCGAATCTCCATTAATCGGCCGTGCTCGGCAGCTCCCCCACAGGTTGAGCGCGGGGTCACATCATTGGAGCAGACGTTTTGGGCCTCTTTTGCGACATGCCGTAGTTGCCTGTAACGGGCTGAGTCTCCAGCTCCTGCTCTGAAGTCATCGTCGGAGTTCGCAGAATGGCGTTCTCAGTCCGCGTCAGGGGTTTACCCCCTTCGCAAGACTGAGGGGCAATTGTCATCAACGACCCAGAGCAGGGAGACTCGAATATTTCGAGTCTCCGGAGGCCCATTTCAGTTTTTAACCAAACCCCTGGTTTTGGGACCCAAACCGGGGGTTTTTACCTCGAACTCGTGTGTTCGCACGAGTTATTTCGTTCGTTTTATGTCGAAGTTTGTTGTAAACAAACTTCAATTCACGTTTTGTCGTTCTAGCGCAAAATCGTCGCGTGCGAGGCACGCAGGCGATTTCGCGCCAGTCATTTTGTCCTCACCCTCGCTCCCCCTATCCCTCGTCCTCTCTTGCTCGTTTGCAAGGAGGGCNAGGGGCAATTGTCATCAACGACCCAGAGCAGGGAGACTCGAATATTTCGAGTCTCCGGAGGCCCATTTCAGTTTTTAACCAAACCCCTGGTTTTGGGACCCAAACCGGGGGTTTTTACCTCAAACTCGTGTGTTCGCACGAGTTTTTTTGTTCGTTTTATGTCAAAGTTTGTTGTAAATGAACTTCAATTCACGTTTTGTCGTTCTGGCGCGAAATCGTCGCGTGCGAGGCACGCAGGCGATTTCGCGCCAGTCATTTTGTCCTCACCCTCGCTCCCCCTATCCCTCGTCCTCTCTTGCTCGTTTGCAAGGAGGGCGAGGGGGGGCAAGGGCACGAGGCCATGAGGCCTTGCCCTCGAGGCCCTCGTGGCCTCTCAGCCGCCGATCGGGCTGAGGCCGCGATCGGCGGCTGGTGGCTGGCCGGCCGCCGGCTGTCCAGCCGGCCAACAGCGAGCTGGCCGGCGGCCATCAGCGAGCTGGCCGGCGGCCAGCGAAGTGCTGGCCGCCGGCCAGCCCTCGCTGACGCGAGGGGTGGTGCGCAACCACCCCTCGCTTCAGCGAGGTGGGAGGGTCAAACTGGCCCTCTCGCTACATTCTTCCCCACTTATTATGAACCGTCCTGGTTCATGAACAACAAGTAGGATTGTCAGTCAGTGAGTCATCAACATTGTGAAAGAAAACTAATAATTTCAATCATCAGCTAAACATGAATATGTGCATGGTACTTAGACCTAAGCTGCAGCTTGTAGGTCAGCACGGCTAGCGGCCTTCCCCCTTTAGGCTGGAGCGTCCGCGCGACAACCATGATGGGCGTCCCCAACCTCCTATGGTCGCTTTCCATGAATGCTGCCCTGTAGGAATGTTGTTCACTTTTCCCGCGTTCAGGTGGTACCTCCTGCCACGCGTTGATCTGTGCAAGCTGCAAGCTTGCTCTAGTACTCGTTGACCACCCTTGTGGGCAACCGAGATTCCGGCTCCCATGAATTATGTTCAGGTCCACAACCGGCCCAATGAACAAGGTAATCCCTGACAACGCGTGACCGAAGAGTACGCTCTCGGTGTTGGAGTAGTCGAAGGACCTCATATTGGCCGTCGGCAGCCAAGACTACCGGCGGTGGTTGAACGGTTCCTTCTGCCGTGTATGGAGCCAGCATACTCACATGAAAAACGTCATGTATCTTCATACTCAGCGAAAGTAGCAATTGGTATGCCACTGGCCCGATGCGTGCCACAATGGGAAACAGCCCAATCCACTTCAATAGAAGTTTTCTTACCCCTGGCAACTTCAGCCGAAGGTTTTTAGTGCTAAGCAGCACTTTGTCACCGATGTCAAACGAGACCTCCCGGCGACCTTTGTCGGCATATGCCTTTTGTCGCTGCCGAGCTGCTTGAAGGTGTCCCTTTGCCTCCTGTAACAAGGAGTCTATGCGCTTGGCAAAGGCTTGAGCGGAAGGAACCTACCCTCCTGTACTCCCACTCTTCACCAATGAAGAGGGTACCACTGGATGCCGACCACTGTTCAACACGAATGGTGTGAACTGTGTGGACTCGTTCACCGAGTTGTTCACCGCAAACTCTGTCGGTGCTAGGAATTCGTCCCAATCATGCATGCCAGGGTCCACATACATGCGGAGCATCTTCTCCAGAGTGCGATTCATGCGCTCTGTTTGTCCATCCGTTTGAGGGTGAAATGCTGTCGACATTTACGACTCGCTACTGAAGTATTCATGCACCTTTTGCCAGAACTTACTAGCAAATTTTCAATCTCGATCGGAGATAATGCGCAACGGCAAGCCGTGGTACTTTACGACACCCTCAAAGAAGAGATGAGCGGTCTCCTCTGCGTTCACGTCAGTGGTTGTAGGAATGAAGTGTGTCATCTTCGTCAAAAGATCCACAACCACTAGTATTGCATCATGGCCACGGGCCGTGTCCGGAAGACCAGTAATGAAGTCCATGCTGACGCACTCCCATGGAGTCCCAGGAATGGGAAGCTGCTGGAGGCTTCTTGTTACTAGCCTTATTCCGAAGACATGGGTCGCATGTCATGTAATACGTACGGACATCGACACTCCACCCTGGCCACCAATAGTGGTCCGAGAGTGCCTGTCCGGTCTTTCGGGGTCCGACGTGACCTGCAACCGACAGGTCGTGGATCTGGGAGATAACCTTTGCTCGAAGGTCTCCCGAGTTTGGTACAACAACTTATTCTCCGTGCCAGAAGATTCCTGCGGCCTCCACCAAGCCGTACTTGTCCAGATTTCGAGAGTCTTGAAACCAAGAATCCACACAGCATACCATCCGGATCCTGTTTACAAAACCGTTGTAATGGATAATTTCTCGTGGTGGTTGATGCAGAGGTGCAAGGGGATCTGGTGGTTGTACGGTTGCTGTTGCAATGGCCATAAAACACCCACTGACCACGGTGGTTGCTTTAAATTCCACAGGCTGTCGGCTTAGTGGATCGGCTACATTGATGCGTACTGGTCGATATTCCCATGTGAACGAGAATCGACTCAGGTACTTGCTCCAACGCGCCTGTCGTCTCGACAGGTTCGGTTGCGCTTGGAAAAACACCAATGGATTATGGTCGGTCACGACCATCACACCCCCTTCAGCACCCTCAAGGTAGCAATGCCACATCTTGAAAGCGTATACTACCGCAAGGAGCTCTTGATCCCCAGTCGTGTACCGCGTTTCTGTGGGTATGAGCTTCCGGCTCTCATACGCAACTGGGTGACCGTTCTGCATGAGGACGGCTCCAAGTCCAACTACCGATGCATCACATCGAACCTCCCACGGTTGCGATGGATCCGGAAGAGCTAGGACGGACGCCGTGGAGAGAAGCTCTTTGACTTTGAGAAAAGTGTTCTTGTAATCAGATGTCCATTCCCAACGCACGTCTTTTCGCGTGAGCCTGGTTAGCGGTGCTACTAGGGTCGAATACCCTTGCATAAACCGTCAAAATTAGTTTGCAAGGCCGAGGAAAGACCGAATCTGCCCAACATTTTTGGGGCGTGGCCAGTCCACAACAGCTTGGACGTTTCGTGGGTCGATGCGGATGCCGTCCTTGCCGACAATGTGTCCAAGGTATTCGAGCTCATCTTGTGCAAACTTGCACTTGCTCACTTTCGCGTAGAACTTCTGTTCCGAAAGGATTGCGAGAACTTCGCGCAGATGTTCTATGTGCTCTTCCATTGATTTGGAGAAAACCAGGATGTCATCCAGGTAAACCAAGACAAACTGTCCGAGTTGCTTGGGGAACGTTCGGTTCATTTCTCCTTGGAAGGTTGCCGGGGCATTTGTAAGCCCGAAGCATAACACTTGAAACTGATAGTATCCCATGTGCATTCGAAACGCGGTTTTGGGCACATCCTCTTTGGTGATGCGGATTTGATGGTACACTTGAGACAAATCCAAGGACAAGAATACTTTTGCGCCTTGGAGTTGGTCAAAAAGGTCCTCAATCCGCGGTAAGGGGAATCAATTTTTCACCGTCAGCTTGTTCAACGCCCGGTAATCTACGCACATGCATAAACCACCATCCTTTTTGTTCACGAAAAGGCGCACCGTACGGCTAGCTACTTGGCTCGATCCATCCTTTTGCAAGGTACTCTTTGATTTGGCGTTCGGCCTCTTGCCTTTCTGCTGGACTAAGGCGATACATGGGTCTGAACGGAGGAGTTGCCTTTGATTGCAGCGGAATCGTGTAGCCCATGTGTCTTTCTAGTGCAAGCCCAGCCGGTGGGTCTTGGAGTACATCCGAGAACTCCGCGAATAGAGATCTGATCTCTTGTGGCGTGTCTTCCGTCACGTTGTCCTCCACTTCCTGCAGCTGAGCCAAGAAGTATCGACAACCTCGTTGAATACATCTCTTGACCTGCATTGCAGTTAAGCTGGCATGGACTTTGAGTTGGGTCGGTGATAATTTCGTACTCGGAATCAACGTAAAGCGGCGTTGTCCTTTTCGGAGGATCAAACACTTTGATTCAAAGCACATTAGAGCCTTGTTGTCACGGAGCCAGGGATCGCCTAGCACCACGTCAAACGGGTCAAGAAGGTTGAGTACTTCAACGTGACACTCTGTGTGTACCCTTGAATACAAATTTTCGCTTTACAAGTACCGATCACGGGTACCGTACGGTTGTCACCGACAACAACTGCGCCATTCGATGGCTCATACTTCAGGCCAACCTTTCAGGTAAAGCCAAGGCTAACAAAAGAGTCGTCCCCTCCAGTGTCAGCAAGTACGTTCACGGGAGCACCAGCTAGGTGTCCTTTGAACTGCATCGTCATGTTGCCTCCACTCTTCCGAGTGAACAGACTCGACGACGGTAAGCCGAGTTTGTGATAAACACGGAATATATACGACGGGCGTTGCAGCTCCCATGATTCACCCTCTCGAGTCCACATCTTGTGGGCACGTGTGAATTCGGTTAGCACCTTCCTCTCTTTAAACTTGCCTGGGTCGAAATCGTCGACTAAAGGTACTGCGAACGTGATTGAACTCATTGCTTTGAGGGCGTTTACTTCAATCTCTGTGTTACACAACTCTTGCACAGTGATTGGTGTTACCACCACTAAGCAGGTTCAGTCATGCATCTCGTTTGGTGATGCAAGATTTAGTGGGCAATGTCGATCAACAAGTGCAGAATGAGGTTTAATGAGAGAGGAGAAAACAAAAGAGAAATTTGAACGCGTAAAAAACTCAAATTGTTTAACATCCTCGTCTGAAAACCTGAACTCACACTCGTGATCCAGTTTTGCCCCTGAGTGGTCCCCACTCACGTCACTCAGGGGTGGGGAAAACCCGTCCCACGGCCCTGTCCGTTACCACGGCCAGGCCCATTGCCGCGACCGCGACCCTATCCACGGCCTTGTTCGCGGCCTCCTGTTGCACCATCCCCACGAGGTGCCGCTGCTACAATTAGCGCCGCGACCTCTTGTCCACCACCAGTAGCCTCAAGGCACTGAGCCCTAAACTGGCCCGCCTGCATGCAGTTGTGGCTGAGCCCTTCGCGGAAGGCTGCGTTGCGACGCTCACGCGCCGCCTGCAGCCCGTCATTCTCGCGGCTGCGCTTGTTGTTGGGACCCTTGTATCCACCAGCCTTCTTGGCCGGAGGGTTTGTAGGCTGCTTGCCCTTGGCCCCGCCTCGTTGTCCAGCTGATCCACCAGCCCCCGCAGCGTCCACGCGCATGTCGCGACCCTGCTGTGCACGCGCGTTCGGCCGTGCATCAGAGTAGTGCTTCGGGTTTGCCGAGTATGCTTCGCTCATGTAGTCGCGCAACGCCCTCCAGCTTGTCCAAGCTTGGCCAGTGGCTGTCGTGGTGGTCTTGTCCTTCAGCTTCTCGTTGGTGAAACCATCACGCAAGTACTCCAGCAGCATGCACTCCGGGTACTTGAACGTCTGTGTGCCATCGCCCTCGGTGAAGCTTTCGGCTTCCTCCACGAGTGCGGTGAACTCGCTCAAGTAGGATTCGAGCGAGCTGCCCAGCTGCCTGAAGTCCTTGATTTTGTGGAAGGCGCACTGCGCCTCCTCACGTTGGGTGCACTTCTTGCGCATGATCGCGCAGAAGGCCTCCCACGGCATGGGCTGCCACTCGGGGTGCGGCTGCTGCGCAGTCCACTCCTTGACCACGTACTTGAAGAGTTTTTCTTCAAGCCGCGTCGTGGCAAGGTCGCCCCATTGACTGAGTGGAGCCTTATGGACACGTAGAACGTGCTCCATGCGGTTAAGCCAGTCGGTCAGCTTCACGCCCTTCCGGAAGATCTCCACACTGTGGAGGAAGGACGTGTTCATGACCGACCCCGAAGTCGTCGAGGTAGGCAAGTCATCGCTACCAGCGGCAGTGGCATCCGTAGTTGCGGCACGCTGTACTTGCTGCTGCATCCGCACCTGGGTCACGCTCTGCAACGCCTTGTCGAGGTCGTTGCATCGGCGGCTTGCCTCATGGGCGGCGAGGCACTGCAGCTGACGATCACGGTCAAGGTCCGTGATGCTCTGCCCGACGTAGGCCAGCAGGTTGGCGAATGCGAACTTGAGCTCAGATGTCGTCAGAGCATCGGCGATAGCCTCCAGGGCCTCGCGTTGTCCGTGCACCCTTACCCACTGCAAGAGGGTACGGTTCGCGTACACGCCTCTAAGGAGTCCCACCTTTCGGAGGAGACTATCATTGGCAACGACGCCCGAGTGGACGCTGCCCTGCCCCATCGCGGCCACATCGTAGGAAGGGGGGTCCGCCCCCATTCCTCCGAGTGGTGCCGTATCTCCACCGTCGGTGGTGATCTTCAGTTTGCCTGCTGCCTTAGCAGCAAACTCCGCAAGCCTACGACGGCCATCACGAATTGCTTTTGCGGCGTCGTCGTCCGGCTCGTTCTTGCGAGAACTCCCCGTGTGATTGCTTTCAGCGCCCTTCCTGCTCTCGGTAGTCTCGTTGCCGTAGGCGGCTTTAGGCGATGCGACGGGCGCCTTTTCCTTCTCGAGCAATCGGCTCGAGTTTGCCGCACGATGATGGCGATGGTTGCGATCCTCGTTGCCTTCGCCATCGTCGGCGTCGTGCTCTTCGTGGGGGTCCTCCTCCGGAAGGTCCTCCTCCATCGCGTCGTCCGTCGCATGGGGGTCGTCCATTTGCGCGTCGACATGCTCGTCGAGTACTTTTGCGGCCTCCGCACGCTTCTCGGTATCGCCGAGGTTGGCGTCGGTTGCCTTAGGCGACACGGTTGCCTTAGGGGGTACGGTTGCCTTCGGCGACACAGTTTCCTTAGGCGGTACGATTGCCTTTGGGTTGGCAACCGTGCTTGCGGCGGCGGCTCCCAAAACTTGGAGTCCTCCGAGGACGTGTGGTGAGAATGTCACCACCTTGCCCTTGTTGGTCCTAGATGGTCCGGCACTTGCCATCTCGTCGCTCATGCAACTAGCACGTGAAGACCGTTGTGAGGATCACCCCACAACTTTGAGGAGGAATCGCCTCCTAAAGTCACGCTCTCACGATCGATGAGGTAATTATAAATTTAATCTCTACGTTCCTAGGCCGCCACGTCGGCACAAGGTCATGGATTTTGGAACTAGACTTCCTAAGCCGTGACTCACGGCGATTGGCAAGCACTAGTACCTAGGTACTAGTGTCACAAAGCAAAAGCAAAGAGTGACAAGGAGGATTCTAACAATTCCTACCAAGCCTTCCACTATTTCTTCTACTTCTTGTCTTCCTCTTGTCTTCTTGTCTTCCTTGGTCTTCTCTTCACGCTCCTTGACGCCTCTTGTGTTCTTGGGCGGCGTCTCCCTTGAGCCGGCGGCGTTGGCGAGCCGTCGAAGATCTTCAAGGTGTCAATTTCCTTCTTTTAAGGGTGCTCTCAGGCCGTGAGAGTCCCTCAGCTTGGGAAGGGGCGCTGTCCCATTTTTTGGATGAAGGGGTTTTGAAGGAGGCTTGAAGATGGAGAGGATTTTGTGGTTTTTGAGGGTTGGAACTCCCCACCCCGCCCCACAAAAATCTTCCTCGCCCTTTGGAAGTGAGGAGAGGCTGGAAAAAAGACTCTCCACCAAGTAGAGCTCTTTTCAAGCTCTCTAACGCACTTTACGGCGCTTCAATTTGTCAAGTGTTGATGCCGTAGTCCCTTGTGGTATTTCTGCTGCTGCTTGCAGCTGCCGGCGGTGTTTTATCTAGGTCGTAGCCGCCGTTTCCGTCAAACCCTTGGTTGCGAGGGTCGTCTCGCTCTGAGAACCACTATAACGGGCTGAGTCTCCAGCTCCTGCTCTGAAGTCGTCGTCGGAGTTCACAGAATGGCGTTCTCAGTCCGTGTCATGGGTTTACCCCCTTCGCCAGATTGAGGGGCAATCGTCATCAACGACCCAGAGTTGTAAAGCGAGGTGCTCAAACTTAGCGTCGAAAGGCCTCGGCGAGCTCGGAAAAGTTTGCGTTGTAAAATTGAATGACCGTTCTCCTCGTCGGAGTGGTCTTTTCCTCGCCCGAGTCGCCATGGCTCGCCACGCCTTTCGAAGCTACGTTGATGTTTCTTTATAAAGTTATGATTTGTTTATTATTTGTAATAATTTATGTATTCCGTTAGAAAGAACGGTGGAAACTTCTTGACCGTATTTCTGTCGAGATGGTCGTTTGGATTCGATTTCCACTATTTCCTTCACGCGCTTGTGTCAAGCTTGATGTGACCTCAGGGTGTCGGTCGCAGAACAGTGTCCGAAAGACTGTTGCAATCAGGTAATGATTGCGACCGTCTTTCTTGACTGTAAATTTTAGGTTCCGTTTTCCAAAATCTTGTTGTGTTACATTCCTCCCCCTTTAGCTATGAATCGTCCTCGATTCGGTTTTCTCTATGCTGAAGAAGTAGTTTGTACACGGCCATCTACCAATGGTGATAAAAGCGCCA
>SZWC01005923.1:31937-48351 GCA_023375785.1 Penium margaritaceum
AATACACTTGTGAACAAATACGATGGTCAGCGCAATACACTCCTTGCTACACCGCCCCCATATACTTGTTATCTCTCCAAGGGGGGGGGGGAGGGGAGGTGGCATCCGATCGCAAGAGAGTGATAAAAAATGTTCACATATCATGCGACTAAGAGATGACAGTCTTGTCATACGTTCTCTCCATACAAGAACTTGAGAGCTGCATCGGCATCGTCAATTGCTGAAGATCAGCGATGCAAGGGCGTACATAAAATGTTGGCCTTGAATACGCTAGTGTACTTTACTTGTTGTCTAGCACAAAAAAGAAATGCACTGATTAGCTACATGTACCAATACACTCTCGCCTTGGGGGGGGGGAGATCAATTACCGACTCTGCCCCCGTCCCCCCTCCATATGATAAAAATCTATCAGTCGGTAGTATCCAATGGACATGTCAAAGTGTACAATAGTACACAATACACTAGTGAATGAATTTGAGGCTCATCACAATACACGCCCCGCTACAAATACCTGACACACTTTTAGCTTTGGGGGGGGTGGGGGAGAGGGGCCGAACTCCGGTAATGAGGGAGTCAAAGAAAATGTTGGGAACGTATAGCAAAAACATTCTCGATAGCAACGACTCTGTCGACATTAGGTTCGAACAACACAGGTCTGCTCTCGGCATGAAAAAACAAGTATACATCAACTTCAAAGACATAAATACGTCTACGAAGAGAAACATACTTTATTTCCTATGCTTTTTCTTCGCGGTTGATTAATTCCATCCAGGTTTCATGGCAAACATGGAACCTACATAGTTCTCCATGTGAATAGAAAATGACTACGTCCCAACACAATTACCGGGAACTACCAAAATTAATGTCTTATACACTGACTGTGTTGTGTATGAAAAGGGGACGACTAACTATACCTCGGCAACTTCCCCTAAAGATCCTGGTACTGTAAGTGAACATATGTGACAATGAAGTGGCGAGAGAGCTACGAGAGAGAGGATTGGGCCGGATGCCAGCCTAGAGGGAGTCACTGCGACGGCAGCAGAAATCGCGCAGATCACAGCAGCAGATGTTGTTCTAGGCCGAGTGAATGGAGCTGCAGCAGCAGCTTTGGTTGTGGAGATCACAGCTGCCGTGGGGCAGCAACAGATGCTGCTAAGTGCTAAGAGCCTGGAAGCATAGCAGCAGCTGTCATTTTTGAGATCACAATGGTTATCGGGCAGCGCCAGATGCTGCTGTGAGCAAAGAGCCTAGAGGTTCATCAACATCTGTAGTTGTTGAGATCACGACGGCCATGAGGTAGCGGCAGATGCTGCTGTAAGCCAATAGCCTGGAGCTGTAGCAAGAGCTACAATTGTGGATATCATGGCGGCCGTGGGACACATGCTACTGTGGGTAGAGGCTTCGATTGAGAGAGTGATGAGGGGAGACATGGGCCGGGGGAATGACCCACGAGCAGCAAGGCTGGAATTGTAGCAGTAGCCGAGATTGATAGAGTGACAACGATAGGCAAGAATGCGGTGAATGCCGCAGCTCTCGGGTAGAGCCGTGCGCACAAGCTGTGAATCGAAGAGAGAGCTGTTGTTGTCGAGGGTGCACTACACCAGATGGCCACGGAGTGCACAACAAGAAGAACCCAATTGAGAGTTTGACCTAGATGCCAGGTGGATCCATGGCGAACCCACGGATTGTGTGCGACTTGGAGATTTCCCTCACTACTCTGATCCCAATAAGTGTTCTTGGGTGTGCACGTTAGGAGATTGGGGACAAGGAGAACTTGTGGGGAGAGCCGCATTGGACATGCACACCATGTATGTGGAATAGTGCACTTAGAGTCAAGACAAAGAGTTGGGGAGGGGTAGCGAGCATCCAAGCACTAGCCGCGCACCACGCTGGTGCACCACACAAAACAAGGCCAAACCGCCACCCGGGGGTCAAGCCCGACCTCTCGGTATCAAACCAAGGGCGGCTACTCACCAGTGCACAACCAAAGGCTGACTCGGTGGCCCCCCAAGGATCAACACCCAGGCAAACACGGCAGGTCCCCCAAAACCCACATGTAAACATGCACATAGATCAATGCATCCTGAAGTGTCTGGCGTCAAGCCTCCTCCACATCCAAAGAAGAGAGTTTCAAGAGGAAAGAAGAGGTCATCATGTTATAACGGGTCATATCCTGGGACAGTGTAGTAGCTGCCTGGAGAGACTGGTACCAACGACGAGCTCCAATCTTGAGGGATAAATCTCCAGGTGTAGCCATGTCACAAAGTGTGGGGCAAAACAAGAGGGAATTCTAGATATGTGATGTCATGAATTGGACGAAAACATTAACAGTCTTGACCGTTGAGAAAATACAACACATCCCTGAAACACGTCCGAACTCCACAGTAGCATGCTATCACCACCAGTAAACCAAAGCTAGGCAAGTTCGACCTTGAGAGACACCGAAACATGGCACTGGGAGTCTGAGTCTTGGCCACACGCAAACCACACGACATGTGCAAAGTCTGTTGGGGTGCAATCCAAAGCTCGTAATGGTGTTGGGCCTGCCAAGGTGCCAGTACTCTTGGTGTCTGTGGCTTCCACCTGTCACGAGCGACGGCAAGGAGAGCAGCAGTACAGGAGAGCGCGACAACATGGTCCCATGCGATGCGGACCCCGAAGACACCGGCGCATCGGCAGGTGGTGGACCACCCACTTGGAGCTGACCCACGACTGCCCCGGCGTTGTGGATGTTGTCTCAGAGTGAGTGCAGTTATTCTGCAGCCTATCCTTGATGCGGACGCAGCTGGCACCAGAGCACCGTCAAGTGGTGGCTTCATCCACCAGTAGCTGCCAGAGAGCTGCCACGATGCCCTGGGTGCTTGCTAGGGTGCTTTGCGGTTTTTCGGCAGACGCTAGTGTTGTGCTTTCTGCCGTTCCTGTACAGTTTAATGTGACCACTCGGCCGTTTCCATACTCGTGCAGATCCCTGAGGCAGGCGGCCCTGGTGACACCGGCGCGACGACAGGCGTCGGTCTACCCGCTTGGAGCTGACCGACCACTGCTCCAGAGCTCCAGATGCCACCGGGACTCTTTGCTGTGTCTTATACGTCTTGCAGGCGTCTTTCGGCGGACTGGCCATGAGGCCTATTTGCATGTTTTTGCATTGTATGCTCACTGTCAGTCGATGGATGCATGCATGTGACCAGTCGTAGCGTCCGTCTTTTGATTCTGCACGTCTAGGTCCAGACGGCGTAGCATTCTGATATGTGTGCGCAGAGTTACGGCCAAAACAATGGTTTTGGGCCGGTTTTAGGACAGCTCTTGGACTGCCGCGTGCGACACCCGCCGTGCGCCGCGGCAGGTATTTATGCCTTGGACCTGTCATTTGTCATTTCTCTCTGCATATGCTATATTGAAGCATTCTGACACTGTGCCTTGTGTCTCCTAGCCAAACCCTTGCCGTTGTGTGTACGACCTGTGACTGTCGTCACCGTCTGATCAGGCACTGATGCCCGGTTAGCGGCTGTGTTGCTAGGAAGCTTCTACGCACTTTCTCATGGCATCAAAGCAGTGAGACAGTTCTCACTGAGCTGCGCAGCAGAGACCCAGCAGAGCAGCAGTAGTGAGAGTCATCGCTGTAGCAAAGTTTTTGGGGTCTGTTGGAGACGGCCGGTCGCCGTCAACGCACTCCACCCACCACGTGAGATCGCATCTGTAGAGGCAGCAGCAGCAGCGTGTACCGCCACGCAGAGGTGTGTGGGGGCTGCGGTGCGTGCAGCCGCCCTCCCACAGCAGCAGCAGCAGAGCAGCAGCAGCAGAGGCAACGGCAACAGCAGCGCAACAGCAGTGACCGCAGCAGCAGCGTGGCAGCAGCGGCAGCAGCAGCAGCGCAGCAGCAGCGGCGGCAGCAGCAGCGCAGCAGCAGCGGCGGCAGCAGCAGCGGCGGCAGCAGCAGCGCAGCAGCAGCGTCGGCAGCAGCAGTGCAGTAGGGCCAACGACGGCAGCGGCATAGTAGCAGCAGCGGCAGTCGCGGCGGCAGCAGCAGCGCAGCAGCGGCAGCAGCAGCAGCGCGCGGCGGCGACAGCCAGCAGCAGCAGTAGCGCGCAGTAGCAGCAGCAGCCGCATAGCCGCTGCTGCCACCGCTGCACACGCAGCGACGCAGCTGCTGCTGCAGCTGACAGCACAGTTGCAGCAGCAGCTGGGCGGAAGCTGCTGCGCAGCTTTCGCGAAGCCGCCGCGCGCCAGCAGCGTGTACCGCAACGCGCGCGCAGAACCGTGACAAAAAAAAGGGGGGGGGGGACGAGCTGACATCAGCATTGTTGATTGCTGATGTCATCAGGTCGTGCTGATGTCAGCAACCACTTGCTAAAGTCTGCATTATACTTAGCAAAATTTTCACCTGGAAAGTCAAACGTTGCCAGCATTTCAACTCGTCCAGAAACGCTGACGGTTTTGAAATTCGACAAACTTGACCTGTCGTCCCATAGTGAGCGACGACATGAGTTCGCCCGACGACAAGGACAAGGGACCAGGTGATCCCTCCTCCTCTTCTTCAGGGGTGTTGAGCCCTCGCTCGCAGGCCATTGCGGACCTACGCAGCCAGCAGGAGGAGATGCGTCATCTGCAGCGAGAGCAGACTGACGCGATCCGCACGCTGACTCAACTTCTACGTGCTGAGTCCACGGCTCCTTCGTGGATTTCTGAGAGAGCTGCCGGCGTTGCGGCCTCCACCCAGCACTCGGCCCAGGTGCCCGTGACAGGTGCTCCGCCTGCTTCACCTCTTGGTGTGGTTTCACCACCACCTGCGGACCTCCTTGATGACGAGCCTTTCATGCCAGGCTTCGAGGATGACTCCCAGGAGCGAGAGATTCGTCTTCTACAGGAGCGCCTCCGTCAGCTGCAGACGGGTACCCGACCTCCACCCGTGTCCCCGATACGATCGTCACCTGACTTCCCCAGTGATCACCCCCTTCCAGGAGTTTTCCCCGTCCCTCGCCCTCCTCAGCCTGCGGTTGCTCTCCCCACGGAGCGGCAGCCAAAGGACTTTGAGGCACCACCTCCACGGTACATCAGCGAGGATGGATTTGACTGCTGGGAGATCCTGTTTCAGGTGTGGGCCACTTCCGAGGGAGTGTGGCCTTACTACCACAGCCAATACCAGTCTACAGATCTAGCACAGGCGCTGACAGCAGCCCGGGCCATGCGAGGACTTCTCTATGCCATGCCACGCGAGACCGTCGTCGACTTCCGCCCCTTCCTTGGCGAGGCTAGCACAGGCACCGGAGCTGATCCTCGTGGAGGCTGGGATCTGGCGTTGTCCCTACTGGCCGCAGAGACGCACGCCACGCGTGCGTCACACATTCGTGCTTTCCACTCGCTCCGTCAGGGACTAGCGGAGCCTGCGGCGGATTACTGGCGACGCGCCATGCGTATTTACACGCGTCTGGGGACCTCAGGGGGCACACAGCTGTGGGCACTTCGGACGATCATGCTCGGAGTTCGNACCGGAGCTGATCCTCGTGGAGGCTGGGATCTGGCGTTGTCCCTACTGGCCGCAGAGACGCACGCCACGCGTGCGTCACACATTCGTGCTTTCCACTCGCTCCGTCAGGGACTAGCGGAGCCTGCGGCGGATTACTGGCGACGCGCCATGCGTATTTACACGCGTCTGGGGACCTCAGGGGGCACACAGCTGTGGGCACTTCGGACGATCATGCTCGGAGTTCGCCTGGAGTACACCAACATCTTCACACGGTACAGCGACGCTGCTCTCGAGCCTTTCTCAGCCACTCTGCAGCTGCTCCCTTGGGCGCATCAGCTGTTCCTTCAGGTGACATCGGCCCGCGAGGCAGCAGTAGCGCATCAGGAGACTTCCCTCGCTGCACCATTCCTCACATCACCACCATTTTCCCTCCTACAGTCACCCTCATCCACTTCCATCACGACATCATCTTCCTCTTCCTCTTCGACCCCGTCTACACCCACGCAGACGCACGGCGTTGCAGCAGCTGCCCAGGGGAAGAAGAAGAATAGGAAGCGCGGATCGGGTCAGCAGCAGCCATCATCCAGTGGTAGCAGTGGCCATTCCGTGCACTGCTACAACTGTGGAGGTGCCCATCGCTACACTCATTGCCAGCAGCCGCTTGACTGGGAGCGCATCACTCGTGGACATCAGGCTGCCCATGCTGCTCGCACCGCATCCGGCACGTCGCCCGCTCACTCCTCTGGACGCGCGGCGACCATGACTGCAGCTGTTCCTGTGTCCTCACCAGCAAGCAGCAGTGATCCCGACCCACGTGATCGCACCATCGCCGAGCTTTGTCATCTTTTGGTGCTTCGCTTTCAGGGAGGTGCGAGTGTGTTGTCATCGTCGAGTGGTTCACAGACTGCTTGTTCGTCCGTCCTCGTGACTCGTGATGACACGTGTGGGGGAGTACAGTCCGCATGTGATGACGTTGGGCTTGACTGCACTGACTGGATTCATGAGTCTTACCTTCGTGATGTACGTCGTTCCTTCCCACTGACAGCTCAGTGTCCCTCTGATGCCGAGTGTTCCATTGCTCGTTGTACAGTGACGTCCACCAGTCGTGCTTCCGGTGGCACTTGGATCATCGATTCCAGTGCCACCCATCACATGACGTGTCGTCGTAGTGACTTTGTGGTACTTGATCCTGTCACGACTGTCCGTTCTGTTCGTACAGGCTCTGGTCAGTCCTTACCGGTCCACGTCGTTGGGGTTGTATGCTTTGATGGTCCGTCTGGCCCCCTGTATCTCTCTGACGTGCTGTTTGTGCCTGATCTTGAGCTCAGTCTACTGTTTGTGCGTGCCTGCACTCTGATGGGTCTCTCCGTTGAGCATACCGCTGATTCAGCGACTGTGACTGCTCTTGACACCCGTAGCATTGTCCTGCGTGCTTCAGTCATAGATGATTTGTACCGCATTGCTCGGCCCTCCTCCCCTTGCTCTCCCTCCTCCTCTAGTCGCGTTTTTGTCACTGGTGTTCTATCCTCGGAACACCAGCGGTTGCTTCACCGACGTCTGTATCACGTGGGCTCCGACACTGTGTCGAAGCTCATTCGGACACAGCCCGCTCTTGGTGTTAACGTGGCTTCTTTCGAGAAGCCAGCCAAGACCGACTGTCTTTTTTGCGCTTAGGGAAAGATGCACTAGTGCACTTATCCTGATTCGCGTTCCCGAGCGCTGAGGCCTCTCGAGTTGGTCCACTCGGACCTGCTCGGTCCTCTCCAGGTCAAGTCCCTGTCCGAGAGGGGCCGGTATGTTCTGACGCTGACTGATGACTTCACCCGTATGCGGTGGGTCTACAGTCTGCGTCAGAAGAGCGACGCCGCTCTTGCAGTTTGGCTCTGGCTCGTGATGGCTGAGCGTCAGTCTCGCCACACGCTACATACCTTTCGCTCGGATCGCGGCGGCGAGTTCCTCGGTGAGATGGACTCCTTCTTTGCAGAGCACGGCATTTTTCACCAGGTCTCCGCCCCTGCTACCCCACAGCAGAACGGTGTATCTTAGCGCTGGAACCGCATCATGGAGGATGCAATCCGTGCCATGCGGTCTGAGTGCGGTCTCCCGGAGTCCTCTGCTTTTGAGGGCTTCACCTACATGACTTGGGTCTGGAACCGCCTCCCGCATGGTCCGCATCCGGATCATGTTACACCGTACGAGCTCTGGTTTGGCCACCGTGCTGATCTTCGTCATGCTCGCGTCTGGGGTTCCCTGGCCTCCGTGTGGTACACCGAGGACCAGCAGGGGTCCAAGGTCTCCCCTCGGGGTTGCTTGTGTGCCTTCATCGGCATCTCCCCGCGGTCGAAGGCCTGGCACTTTTGGGACCCCACTCCCCGTCGTGTCATTGAGTCTCGTGACGTGCTGTTTTTTTAGTCACTCACATACCGTGATCTGACTTCGATCACACCCCTCTCTGCAGCCCATGTCCCTTCTTGTGAGGGTCCTCGGCGGATGGGGGAGACTTCTGCGCCAGCGACCATTCCTCGTCAGGCTGATGTGTCTGCTCGAGTCCCCTCTCGGTCTCCAGCACTTGATGATCCGGCTATCATTGCCGTTGGTCCAGAGATCCCGCCCGTTCAGCCTGTTTCACACCCCACAGGTTCCGCTGCTCTCACGCCTCCTCCTGCATCACCACCTGTGTCTACTGGCACCCCTGCTCCGGCGTCTGACCCAGTCCAGCCCACTCCTGTCCCTACGTTGGCTGACACTCCTGTCTCAGTGTCCGGCCCAGCCTTGCCCGCTAGCACCCCCAGCTCAGTGTCCCCCACACCTGCATCTCCTCGCACGGCATCTCCAGATGCCTCGTCTCAGCCCTCACCAGCTGTGGTCGTACAAGTCCCTGTGGTCGTACCTGTTCCTGAGCCTGAGGTGTGCCCCTCGACCTCCGGTTACTCCCGTGAGCCCGGTGGTCGCCTTCGACCACTGGATTCCGGAGCTCAGCGAGCGTCGGGTCCCGGACCCAGGCGTTCCTCTCGTAGCATCGCGAGCGGTGATCCACGCACAAAGGGCTTAGGCCTGAGTGTCCGCACTGAGCTTTCAGAGGTACACCCAGCGTGCCCCATAGGGCACGACCTGGTCACTCGCGAGTTCCATATCGCCTGTGACGTAGCAGCTGATCTCGTGGCTATCAGGCCTGACACTGAGGCGTGTGCACTTGCCACGCAGAGTTCCCCCTCTATGGCGCCTGACCCGGGCACATTGAGGGAGGCTTTCTCATCGCAGGATGCTGATGCTTGCCGAGCTGCTTGCGAGGATGAGCTTCGCGCTATCCGAGAGCACAGAGTCTACGAGCTGGTCGACCTTCCCCCTAGGAGGAAGGCGATTCAGGTCAAGTGGGTCTTTCGTAAGAAAGTGAAGCCGGATGGCTCACTGGAACGCTGCAAGGCCCGCTTGGTCGTCAAGGGATTCTCTCAGATTGAGGGAGTTGATTACACTGACACCTTTGCCCCTGCCGGCCGCATGACCTCAGCTCGAGCTCTGTTCGGTGTAGTGGCTCAGCATGACTAGGAACTACACCAGATGGATGTGAACAACGCGTTCCTCCATGGCTCTCTGGATGAGGAGATCTACGTGGCTCAGCCACCAGGCTTTGAGGACGGTGACAAGGTCTGGCGCTTGCGCAAGTCCTTGTACGGCCTCAAGCAGTCTCCACGGTGTTGGGACCGGGAGATCACTGGCACCTTGACTCGCGCAGGGTACGTACAGAGCGAGGCAGATCCCTCGCTCTTCATCCTACCGACACCCGAGCGGTTCACCGCCATTCTGGTCTATGTTGATGACCTTCTGATTGCGTCTCCATCCCTGAAGGCCGTGAAGGAGGCCAAGGCTGTCCTGCAGACTGCCTACAGGATGAAGGACCTCAGTCCTGCATCGGTGTTTCTTGGTATGGAGATCGTGCGAGATCGCAGACATCGGACACTATTGCTGCATCAGGCCCGATACGCACGAGTTGTGGGGGAGCGCTTTAGCGATCTCCTTGGTGTAGTGCCCACCGCTTCCACACCCCTCACACCTGATGGGCAGGATGCCCTAAAGGTGGATGATCCTACACAGCTCGGGGAGACAGTGGACGTGACCTTGTACCTCTGTCTTATCGGATCTCTGATGTACCTGGCCACTACCACGCGTCCTGACATCACTTTCGCCGTCAACCTCCTCGCTCAGTTCTCACGGGCCCCACGTGCGAGAGCTCTTCACGCGGCTGTGCGAGTGGTATGTTACGTGGTCTCTACGCCGTATCTTGGACTCTGCTTTCGTCGGCAGTGTTCGGTGGTCCTTGACGGCTATACTGACAGCGACTGGGCTTGGAGCCCTGATGGGCGCAGTCGCACTGGGTACGTGTTTCTGCTCGGTGGTACCGCTTTGTCTTGGCGAAGCGGGAAGCAGGGCTGCATCGCACGTAGCTCGTCGGAGGCAGAGTATGTGGCTTTGGGCGCATGGGCTGCTGAGGCAGTTTGGCTGCAGCGCTTGTTTCTTGAGCTTGGGCAGTCAGTACCCGCCATTGTGCTGCGTTGCAACAACCAGAGTGCTCTCGCCATTGCGGAGAACTCTGGTGTTTTTCATACTCGCACAAAGCACATTGCGGTTGAGCATCACTTCGTTCGTGATCTGGTGGAGCGACGCGTGATCTCCATCATGTGGGTTGGCACTGACTTGCAGCGTGCTGATTTCTTGACAAAGGCACTTGCCCGCGGAAAGTTCTTGGTGGCCATTCGTTCTGTTGGGCTTCGCCCCGTGCGTGACAGTGGTTGAGTGTGGGATGTGTGTCTGCGTCTCATCTGTCTGTGTCACCCACTATTTGGTTGTACCAGTGCTGAACGCGTATGGACATGCGTACCATCGGGTCATGGGGGAGTGTTGTGCTTTGTGCCGTTCCTGTACAGTTTACTCTCACCACTTGGCCGTGTCCATACTCGTGCAGATCCCTGAGGCAGGTGGCCCTGGTGACACCGGCGCGACGACAGGCGGCGGTCTTGAGAAAGTGCGTAGAAGCTTCCTAGCAACACAGCCGCTGACCGGGCGTCAGTGCCTGGTCAGACGGTGACGACAGTCACAGGTCGTACACACAACGGCAAGGGTTTGGCTAGGAGACACAAGGCAAAGTGTCAGAATGCTTCAATATAGCATATGTGGAGAGAAATGACAACTGACAGGTCCAAGGCATAAACACCTGCCGCGGCGCACGGCGAGTGTCGCATGCGGCAGTCCAAGAGCTGTCCTAAAACCGGCCCAAAACCACTGTTTTGGCCGTAACTCTGCGCACACATGTCAGAATCCTACGCCGTCTGAACCTAGACAGACGCAGCGACTGGTCACATGCATGCATCCATCGACTGACAGTGAGCATACAATGCAAAAACATGCAAATAGGCCTCATGGCCAGTCCACCGAAAGGCGCTTGCAAGACGTAGAAGGCACAACAAAGATTCCCGGTGGCATGTGGGGCTCTGGAACAGTGGTCGGTCAGCTCCAAGCGGGTAGTCCGCCGCCTGTCGTCGCGCCAGTGTCACCAGGGCCGCCTGCCTCAGGGATCTGCACGAGTATGGCCACGGCCGAGTGGTCACAGTAAACTATACAGGAACGGCACAAAGCACAACACTCCCCCATGACCCGATGGTACGCATGTCCATACGCGTGCAGCACTGGTACAACCACATAGTGAGTGTCACAAACAGATGAGACGCAAACCTACATCCCACACTCAACCACTGTCACGCACGGGGCAAAGCCCAACAGAACGAATGGCCATCGGGAACTTTCCGCGGGCAATGGCCTTCGTCAAGAAATCAGCATGCTGCAAGTCAGTGACAACCCACATGATGGAGATCACCCGTCGCTCCACCAGATCACGAACGAAGTGATGCTCAACCGCAATGTGCTTTGTGCGAGCATGAAAAACACCAAAGTTCTTCGCAATCGCGAGAGCACTCTGGTTGTCGCAACGCAGCACAATGGCGGGTACTGACTGCCCAAGCTCAAGAAACAAGCGCTGCAGCCAAACTGCCTCAGCAGCCCCTGCCCCCAAAGCCACATACTCTGCCTCCGACGAGCTACGTGCGATGCAGCCCTGCTTCCCGCTTCACCAAGACAAAGCGGTACCACCGAGCAGAAACACGTAGCCAGTGCGACTGCGCCCGTCAAGGCTCCAAGCCCAGTCGTTGTCAGTGTAGCCGTCAAGGACCACCAAACACTGCCGACGAAAGCAGAGTCCGAGATACGGTGTGGAGACCACGTAACGTACCACTCGCACAGCCGCGTGAAGAGCTCTCGCACGTGGAGCCTGCGAGAACTGAGCGAGGAGGTTGACGGCGAACGCGATGTCGGGACGCGTGGTAGTGGCCAGGTACATCAGAGATCCGATAAGACGGAGGTACAAGGTCACGTCCACTGTCTCCCCCAGCTCTGTAGGGTCATCCACCTTCAGGGCATCCTGCCCATCAGGTGTGAGGGGTGTGGAAGCAGTGGGTACTGCACCAAGGAGATCGCTAAAGCGCCCCCCCGAGACTCGTGCGTACCGGGCCTGATGCAGCAACAGTGTCCGATGTCTGCGATCTCGCACGATCTCCATACCAAGAAACACCGATGCAGGACCGAGGTCCTTCATCCTGTAGGCGGTCTGCAGGACAGCCTTGGCCTCCTTCACGGCCTCCAGGGACGAAGACGCGATCTGAAGGTCATCAACGTAGACCAGGATGGCGGTGAACCGCTCGGGTGTCGGTAGGATGAAAAGTGAGGGATCTGCCTCGCTCTGTACGTATCCTGCGCAAGTCAAGGTGCCAGTGATTTCCCGGTTCCAGCACCGTGGAGACTGCTTGAGGCCGTACAAGGACTTGCGCAAGCGCCAGACCTTCTCACCGTCCTCAAAGCCTGGTGGCTGAGCCACGTAGATCTCCTCATCCAAAGAGCCATGGAGGAACGCGTTGTTCACATCCATCTGGTGTAGTTCCCAGTCATGCTGAGCCACTACACCGAACAGAGCTCGAGCTGAGGTCATGCGGCCGACAGGGGCAAAGGTGTCAGTGTAATCAACTCCCTCAATCTGAGAGAACCCCTTGACGACTAAGCGGGCCTTGTAGCGTTCCACTGAGCCATCCGGCTTCACTTTCTTGCGAAAGACCCACTTGACCTGAATCGCCTTCCTCCCAGGGGGAAGGTCGACCAGCTCGTAGACTCTGTGCTCTTGGATAGCGCGAAGCTCATCCTCGCAAGCAGCTTGCCAGGCATCAGCATCCTGCGATGAGAAAGCCTCCCTCAATGTGCCCGGGTCAGGCGCCAAGGAGGGGGAACTCTGCGTGGCAAGTGCACACGCCTCAGTGTCAGGCCTGACGGCCACGAGATCAGCTGCTGCGTCACAGGCGATATGGAACTCGCAAATGACCAGGTCGTGCCCTATGGGGCACGCTGGGTGTACCTCTGAAAGCTCAGTGCGGACACTCAGGCCTAAGGCCTTTGTGCCTAGATCACCGTTCGCGATGCTGCGAGAGGAACGCCTGGGTCCGGGACCCGACGCTCGGTGAGCTCCGGAGTCTTGTGGTCGAAGGCGACCACCGGGCTCACGGGAGTAACCGGAGGTCGAGGGGCGCACCTCAGCCTCAGGAACAGGTAGGACCACATGGACAGGTACGACCACAGCTGGTGAGGGCTGAGACGAGGCAGCCGGAGATGCCGTGCGAGGAGAAGCGTGTGTGGGGGACACTGAGCTGGGAGTGACAGCGGGCAAGGCTGGCCCGGACACTGAGACAGGAGTGTCAGCCGACGGAGGGACAGGAGTGGGCTGGGCTGGCTGAGACGCCGGAGCAGGGGTGCCTGTGGACACAGGTGGTGATGCAAGAGGAGGCATGAGAGCAGCGGTACCTGTGGGGTGTGAAACAGGCTGAACAGGCGGGATCTCTGGACCAACGGCAATGATAGCCGGATCATCAAGTGCTGGAGATCGTGAGGGGACTCGAGCGGACACATCAGCGTGACGAGAGATGGTCGCTGGTGGAGAAGTCTCCCCCATCTGCCGAGGACCCTCACAGGAAGGGACATGAGCTGCAGAAAGGATTGTGATCAAAGTCAGATCACGGTATGTGAGAGACTCAAAAAACAGCGCGTCACGAGACTCAATGACACGGCGGCGAGTGGGGTCCCAAAAACGCCAGGCCTTCGACCGCGGGGAGATGCCGATGAAGGCACACAAGCGACCCCGAGGGGAGACCTTGGACCCCTGCTGGTCCTCGGTGTACCACACGAAGGCCAGGGAACCCCAGACGCGTGCCAGACAAAGATCAGCACGGTGGCCAAACCAGAGCTCGTACGGCGTAACATGATCCGGAAGCGGACCATGTGGAAGGCGGTTCCAGACCCACGTCATGTAGGCGAAGCCCTCGAAGGCGAAGGACTCCGGGAGACCGCACTCAGACCGCATGGCGCGGACCGCATCCTCCATGGTGCGGTTCCAGCGCTCAGAGACACCGTTCTGCTGTGGAGTAGAAGGAGCGGAGACCTGGTGAAAAATGCCGTGCTCAGCAAAGAAGGAGTCCATCTCACCGTGGAACTCGCCGCCGCGATCCGAGCGAAAGGTATGTAGCGTGTGGCGAGACTCACGCTCAGCCATCACGAGCCAGAGCCGAACCGCAAGGGCGGCGTCGCTCTTCTGACGCAGACTGTAGACCCACCACATCCGGGTGAAGTCATCAGTCAGCGTCAGAACATACCGGCCCCTCTCGGACAGGGACTCGACTGGGAGAGGACCAAGCAGGTCCCAGTGGACCAACTCGAGTGGCCTCAGCGCTTGGGAACGTGAATCAGGGTAAGTGCACCGGTGCATCTTTCCCTGAGCGCAAAAAAGGCAGTCGGTCTTGGGTGGCTTCTCAAAAGAAGCCACGTCAAGGCCAAGAGCGGGCTATGTCCGTATGAGCTTCGACACAATGTCGGAGCTCACATGACACAGACGTCGGTGAAGCAACCTCTGGTGTTCTGGGGATAGAACACCTGTGACAAAAGCACGACCAGTGGAAGGGGGAGAGCAAGGGGATGATGGCCGAGCAATGCGGTACAATTCATCTACGACGGAAGCACGCAGGACAATGCTACGGGTGTCAAGAGCAGTCACCGTCGCTGAATCAGCGGTGTGCTCAACGGAGAGACCCATCAGAGTGCAGGCACGTACAGACAGCAGACTGAGCTCAAGATCAGGCACAAACAGCACGTCAGAGAGATACAGGGGGCCAGACGGACCATCAAAGCATACAACCCCAACACCGTGGACCGGTAAGGACTGACCAGAGCCTGTACGAACTGAACGGACAGTCGTGACAGGACCAAGTACCACAAAGTCACTACGACGACACGTCATGTGGTGGGTGGCACCGGAATCGATGATCCAAGTGCCACCGGAGTCACGAGTGGTGGACGTCACTATACAACGAGCAATGGAACACTCGGCATCAGAGGGACGCTGAGCCGTCAGTGGGAAGGAACGACGTACGTCACAAAGGTAAGACTCATGAATCCAGTCAGTGCAGTCAGGCCCATCATCATCACATGCGGACTGTGCGCCCCCACACGTGTCATCACGAGTCACGAGGATGGACGAAAAAGCAGTCTGTGACCCACTCGACGATGACAACGCACTCGCACCTCCCTGAAAGCGAAGCGCCAGAAGATGACGAAGCTCGGCGATGGTGCGGTCACGTGGGTCTTGAGCACTACTGCTCGCTGGTGAGGATGCAGGAACAGCTGCGGTCGTGGTCGCCGCGCGTCCAGAGGAGTGTGTGGCCAACGTGCCGGACCCGATGCGGGCAGCATGGGCAGCCTGAAGTCCGCGAGTGATGCGCTCCAAGTCAAGCGGCTGCTGGCACTCGGTGTAGCGATGGACACCTCCACAGTTGTAGCAGTGCACGGAAACGGCCAGTGCTACCACTGGATGACGACTGTTGCTGACCCGATCCACGCTTCCTATTCTTCTTCTTCCCCTGGGCAGCTGCTGCAACACCTTGCGTCTGCGTGGGTGTAGACAGGGTCGAAGAGGAGGAAGATGCGGTCGTGATGGAGGTAGATGAGGGTGACTGTAGGAGGGAAGATGGTGGTGAGGCGAGGACTGCTGCAGTGAGGGAAGTCTCCTGATGTGCTACTGCTGCCTCGCGGGCCGACGTCACCTGAAGGAAAAGCTGATGGGCCCAAGGGAGCAACTGCAGGGTGGCTGAGAAAGGCTCGAGAACAGCGTCGCTGTACCGTGTGAAGATGTCGGTCTACTCCAGGCGAACTCCGAGCATGATCGTCCGAAGTGCCCACAGTTGTGTGCCTCCTGAGGTCCCCAGACGCGTGTAAATACGCATGGCGCGTCGCGAGTAATCCGCCGCAGGCTCTGCTGATCCTTGACGGAGCGAGTGGAAAGCGCGAATGTGTGACGCACGCGTAGCGTGCGTCTTTGCGGCCAGTAGGGACAACGCCAGATCCCAGCCTCCACGAGGATCAGCTCCGGTGCCTGTGCCAGCCTCGCCGAGGAAGGGGCGGAAGTCGACGACTGTCTCGCGTGGCATGGCGTAGAGAAGTCCTCGCATGGCCCGGGCTGCTGTCAGCACCTGTGCTGGATCTGTCGACTGGTATGGGCTGTGGTAGTAAGGCCACACTCCCTCGGAAGTGGCCCACACCTGAAGCAGGATCTCCCAGCAGTCAAATCCATCCTCGCTGATGTACCGTGGATATGGTGCCTCAAAGTCCTTTGGCTGCCGCTCCGTGGGGAGAGCAACCGCAGGCTGAGGAGGGCGAGAGACGGGAAAAACTCCTGGAAGGGGGTTATCACCGGGGAAGTCAGGTGACGGTCGTATCGGGGACACGGGTGGAGGTCGGATACCCGTCTGCAGCTGACGGAGGCGCTCCTGTAGAAGACGAATCTCCTTCTCCTGGGAGTCATCCTCGAAGCCT
>SZWC01005923.1:78839-140575 GCA_023375785.1 Penium margaritaceum
CGCTTCATCTCGCAACCCCCCCCCCCCCGAATAACATACAAACCCCCTAGTAAAACTGGGGGGTTAGGCTTTTACTTCTTTACTTGCCCGGGCATCTGCCGGGCCCCGCGGCAGCGGGGCCCGGCAGATTCCCTTTCTGTTATGACACGTGCGCCGCATATCGCAACCCCCCCCCTCAAAACGGACAAACCCCCGAGTGTTACTTGGGGGTTTGGATATTGTTTTTCTTCGCGCACGATGGGCATCTGCCGGGCCCGCCGCATCCTACAAACCCCCCCAGACCTATGACAAACCCCCTCGTTTGTCGTAGGTTCGCGGGTTTGGGCAGGGTCATCGCGAGCTCGCAGGGAGGATTCGCAGCGAAACTCCTCCTGCGAGCTCGCGACGACCGGCAAAGGTCGAAGTAAAAAAACATGTCGAATGTGATATATACATGAAATATATAACAACCGTGCCCGTTTTCGCTCGCGCGACAAAAACCATGGGCACTGCTGTTATTTGTTTTCCGACTACGGGCACCGCATGCTTCTCGCTTTCGACTTTGGGCACCGCATGCTTCTCAGTTTTGACTATGGACACCGTTGCTTTATCTGGCGAAACGATGGGTATATTTCTACTCCATCCTTGTAGTATCACATCAACGTCCATCGGAGGCGAGATTTTCGTGGACAGTGACTTCCCTCCGCCACGATCATCATTGTGGCCTTGGATTCTTGCATTCGGCGTTGTAGTCAGCGCCGTCCATGTCGCTAGCTGTTGCGATCAATCGCGAGAGGTCGTCCTGGCTGCCTAAAATGGCGATCACTTTCCAAATAGGGAAAAATAGCCATGATATCCATGATCCCGAAGCGCGGACCCTCCCATATCCACGAGCGGAAAACTATGTCCACCATATCCAGCACTTTATAAATAAAAACCTCATATCCGCAGAGGTCGTGGTTAACCGCGCCATATCCACATTAGAGGTTATAACTGCGCCATACCGATATGTCGTATCTTTTGTTAAGAAGTGGACGTGGGGTTGTTAATACTTCATTCAATATATGGAAATCGTCATCGGTGAAAATCGACTGTCCGTTGTTGGAGAATGGCTGGTGTTGGCCAAACACATTGTATTTCAAGTGAAATGAAATCGTCCAAGTGTTTGGTCGCCAATGTGTAACGTGCAAGCGCCCCCATCAAACAGCCATAACATTACAGGGGGATAAGATTTTTGCATGAACAAAGTTGTCAAACTCACTGTTCTTGTGACCGATATTCATTGTGGACAGATGGTTTTTGTATTTGAAACCGTCCTTAACATCGGCACTTACAATCGAAAACAACAGGACGATTCGTCTTCACGCCGCCCGTCGCTGTCAGCATCCGCCAGCCTGTCAACCTTGTCCGATGTCTTCCGCCCAATGTTCACAATGTCGTCCCTTGCGCGACATTCGATGCGCCGACTCGTGGAGTCGCATGAGTAGCGCTCATGTACGAGGCCCTTGGGAGACGGTCACTCCCCGCGAACACGTGCCACTATGTCTATTTTGTGTAGCATGCAAACGTCATGTCAACAGCCGGAGGGAGGCCCATCGCCTTTCGGTGTCCTGTCCAGGGTTTCCTAGGCTCCCGCACTGGACCCTCCTCTCAACCGCTGTCCAGAGTAGTGTCCAATGCCCCGCCATGCTTCTGAGACAGGCACCACGCTACGCTACCGCGCGCCACGGACACGGACGTCGACGCCTCTAAGCCCGGTGACCGTGGGTATCTAGTCTGTTTACATCCAATTTTACATGTATTGTACCCATTTCGTCGAAGGTGGCTGCCCAGTTGAAGTGGGCTGCCTCGCGTAGGCGTAGGTCAAGCGATGCTTTTGTGGTTTGTGAACCGTGAGCACTAACACACCCACAGCTGAATGAGCCAGGTCTCGTGCCCCAAACCCCATCCACCTAAAACCTCGTGTAGGACGAGTACTTTGAGCATGAGCAGCATGCTCAAGTGCTCCTGATTTTGCCAGAACAAGCAAGAGACACCCTCAGGCTGTCTCACCCGAGTCATGAGGCTGGTAAATATTATGTCCCGAGTTAATTGTTACTTGAATTGCCGTTTTCTGCTCTGGCCAATGAATTTGGCCATGTCTTCTTCTTTGTGGTGTTGTGTCCTCCAACGATGAGGTGTCGGGTCAAGCCCCAAAACGTAGGAAGGCAGAGCCTACTTTTCCTGTAGGCATGTTGTTCCAGAACATGGCGGAGGCACGTGTAGCAGTGGATGACTACGCCATCACCAACTGGATGACTATCCGGTGGCTATGCAGCGAAAAGACGCGGTTCACTACACGGTGTGGACAGTTCAAGGACAAGAATTTCTCGCGGCTTCTTTGTACCCATGTTACAGCAAACGGCGTCGCCGTCATCGTCTCGGAGTTCGTGGAAGGTCACAGGTGTGTCCCAAGAGTAGTGGAGATCCGGCAAAGAATGTGAAGTAGGTGGCACGGCAGTTGAGTCAACGCTGGAGGGGAACCCAGTAGCAGACATGAAGACGTTGTCAGCTGTGGTTCGCAAAGCAATAGGTAAAGCGGTGGACAAGAACACCATGTACTGGGCGAAGTCGAAGGCCCAAGAAGATCTCATCGACCCGAAAGCCCTATCGTGGAGCCTATTCCCAGTCTACTGTAAGGAGGGATGACACTATGTCTTGTGTTTGCATGTCTTCTCCATTTCATGATGTACTCTCGGAAGTGGTACTAACACTTTCTTTCGTGTGCATTGCAACTGAAGCGTGTGGATAAAAACACGCATGCTCCGGCCTAGGCAACCAAGGATGGCGTCTTCATACGCACATTTGTCGCACCTGGAGCCACAGTCTTGGGCTTCCAGCACGCTTGCCAGATCCTGACAATGGACGGCACGCTCCTTTAAAATGGTCACAAACAAGTCTTCCTCATCAGCCAATTATTTGACGCCAACGACAAGGTTGTGCCGATGGCGTGGGCAACGGTTCAGGGGGACAGTGAGGAAAACTGGACATGGCTTTTGGAGCAGCTGGCGATCGCGTATCCCACAATGACTTAGAAAGGTACTGTTGTCATTTACAACCGTGACAAAGGACTGTTGAAGGCTATGGAGGAGGAAGGGCCTGGGGCACATCACACGTACTACTGCTTCCACTTGCTGCAGAACAAAAGGCAGAAGTTTGGTAAGCAAGCTGGCTACTCGTTTTGGCGGCTCACACACGCGCTTACACCACCAGAATGGAGGAGGTGTGAAGAAAAGTTGCGTGCTGTCAACTCCAAAGCTGTATTGTACCTTCTTGGCGCAAACGGAGTTGGCGGCATTCCGAAGGAACAGTGGGCCAGAATGTACTGTCCACTCGGGCGTGGTGGACACACCACGTCCAACGCGGCGGAGTCTTTGAACGCCCGCATCGTTGAGTGCCGAAAACTGTTTATGTTCTACTGCTTTGTGTCCGTGTACGTGTGTGTGTAGCGGCTGCTTGAAGAAAGGCGTAGACTGAACAAGTCATGCAAAGGACAACTTGCGCCGACACCGGCAAAGCGGCTGCTCAACAGTTGCGTCTTAGCCCATAACTACGACATCGTGAAGGAAGGGCCCCAGAGTGGTAGTGTGGCGATGCCATGCAATAGGACCTGGATGATGAACGTGCTGGAGCGGACGTGCACGTACGGTTCTTGGAAGGAGTGGGGCCAACTATGTGCGCATGCATTTGCTTACGTCATCCGCCGCGGACAGCAGGCGGAGCCACTATGCGATGTTGGACTAACACGTATGTCATACAGGCACACATACAACTTCGCGATGCCATGCGTGAACCTTGCGTTGCTGAAAGTCGAGGAGGGAGTTTTGTGGCAGCAGCCGGGCCCAAAGCGTGGAGCAGGGCGGCCAAAGAGTGCGCGGTGGGACCGTGAGGACAAGCGTCGGAAGAACTACATCTGTCCCCGCTGTGGCAAAAAGGGACACACCATGAAAAAGTGTAAGAACGAGCCTGTTGTGGCTCTTATTGCTGAGGTAGCAACCAATGCTCTTCAACGCCCACTACAGTGCGCAGGGGACACCGTGCGGGCAGAGGCCTATGCTGGTCGGCAGCCTCCAGCAGAGACCCAAGCGAAAAAAGAAGCTGTTGCAGCTGTAGCACAAGTTGCAGCTATTGCCATTGGTATCCCCTGCACCACCGCATTGGTTGCACAGAATGCAGCACAGAAGCAGAAACCATTGTTCTGCTGTCCGACGACAGTCCAAGCACCGGCGTGTTGGGCATTGGTGCAGGCTGGGTGTGGACAGGGCAGGCACGGCGCACAAGCACAAGTGCAGCAGCAACCAGAGTTGCTGCTACAGCCTCTACAGTCATTGCGACAACTGCAATGGCAACAGGGCCTACCGTTGCCGTCAATGACGATGCTGAGTACAACCCCGAGGTAGCGGGATATGACTCTGCGTAGGAAGAGATCTACGATCCTGAAAGGCACGTTCTGAGTGACTCGGATGAGGAGGATCAGGAGGACGACGACCATTTCTCTGACCTGCAGTAGGAGAGGGAGTGGGAGGCCATAAGTTTCCGTCAGCAGTAACAGGATGGGAGGACTGCGCTAAAGAGTGGGATGACGAGCCCAATGTGTTGTAGAATGTAAGTGTGACATGTTGTTATTAAAGCAGGTTATTCATGGTTGTAGTCCCTGTTTTGGTTCTACGTTCACATTAACGATCCAACCATGTGTTTTGTGTCGTGCAGGTGATGGACAAGTGCAACCAGCTAGGAGCACAAAGTGGCAAAACTGGGAACAACAGCATGGTCTATTGGCCTCCACCATTGGGACGTGAATGGAGCTCACATATCACAAGACTTGTGTTCACATGGATAGATGTTGCAGATGTAGGACACCACTAGGGGAGAAGCAGCTCAGGTAGGGTGGTTGAGAATACACATAGAAGTTATGGTGTTCTTGTTTGCTGTGAAGTGTAATTTTGTACAAACCATGTTCTTGTCTGATCGGAAGGTCAAATGAAGACGTTGTCAAAGCAAACAGTTCAGTCAGAGACTGAAGTTACAGAAAGCAAAGAAAAAATTCTTGTTTTTAGGTATTATCTGCTGTCATGCCGTGCTATAAAGGGTTGCCTTCGTAGTGTTGTTCGTTCTCCTACATACAAGTTCACTTTTCATGCCTAACATTGACGCCAATGCCGAGTATGATGGATTGTGTAACCTCCTTCTTTGTCAGAGCCGGTGTGACATACTTCCTCATGAGGTGGAAAGACTGGGCGCCAAGGCCAGTTCACATTGTGAAAATGTACATGTGTCCATGTCAACATGGAGCGTGTCCAAAATGTGACATTCTCTTTCACGAGGAGGAGAAAGATGTTTTTTACGACATGGACGAGTGTGACACCGAGGACTCTACATCATCCAAGACAGAAGACGATGTGGAGTTTGTAGACTTCTACCCTGATAATTGTTGTCTCATAGGCAACTTGTATCCTGCCTGTGAAATCATGTCGTGGATCTATTCTTTGCCCCCTACAGTCCAGCAATGGTTGGTGAGTGGACGCCCGGGTCCCTTCACTGCAGGTCGTACACACTAAGAGCGCCTTACCACCAATGTGGGACCACAGTAAAATATAATGTTCCATTACAACTAGCCTTGGTGTGCTTCTCAATGAATGTCTTTGTCTCAATTCCACTGGATGTATTGTTCACAAAACCTTGACATTATTCATGTAATACCCGTTACAGTATCATTTTGTACTCCATACTGCAGACGCAATGTCACAACACTAAACCCATTCTATGAATCATGCTTCCATGTCATGTGCATTTCACGTTGATAGAACGATTTAAAAGGAACACACACAATGTTTCATTACAATTGGCCTTTGTCTGGTTCTCATTGTTTGTCTTAGTCACAATAACACTGGACGTGTTGTTAAAGAAAGAATGACATTTTTACTGTTTTGCCCAAACATGCACGATTATTGGGGGTAGCAACACTTGGATGTGCCTACAAAAAGTTGAATTCACGCTTATTGGAATTTTTGTTCTTTTTCCCTAGCTATTAAACATGTCTTCCCGGTGACTGCATTGAGTACACGTGCATAGATGGAAGTATCCTTGTCAATGTTGAAACGTTGCATTGTTTGCATTGGTCTTCTTGCCCGAAAGGGTGAGTGGGAACTGTAATGAATCGGTGGAAAATCACACCATGTTCATGGATCCATTTGTTTCACAAGCCTTGCAATATGCGTTATCACTTAATCTACTAACAGGTCCGTGCTCATCGAGGGTTCCCAACTGTTCAAAAAACCCTTAGACCGGGGTGAAGGCATCCGGTGTCCAGTCACCCAACACATCACTTCCGGTGTTGGACCATCACCTTCAATGAATATCCCAGGGTAGTGTGCATGTCTCCGGTCCCACTCCTACTTGATGAGCCTCCACTGTTGCCTTGCTTTGCTCGGTTTAGGCCACGGAACGTCCATACACCACCCTACATGTGTAGGCACCCTGGTAGTGGTAGGGCTTCGTCCCCAAGACAATGAAGCAGTGTGGAAGCTTTCTGTACGTTAATGAGGCGAATCACATGAATCCTTAAATAAATTGAGTTCATGTAGGGACGTAGTTAAAGGTGTCATGTCATATAGGTTTGTGACCTTTGGCAATGCAAAGCATTCTTTTTGCTAACGTAGGATGTCATCGACATAGCAACTTTTGGCGGCATTCACAAGCGGGTTCGCTTGGAACCTGTCCAATCTACACATCCACGTGCAGCACAAACCCCCCACTAAATGGACGCTCGTACAATGCCTCACGGCTAAAGTTTACAACATCTGTCATGTCGACGCTCTCCGCATTGTCCGTTCGCACACGAAATCGCCTATACACTTGTCCTATACTTCTCAGGTGGAAGTGCCATCAGTCAAGACCCCACCGGATAATGGTCAATGACGCACGGTTCCATTCATGCAAAGTGCTTACCAGCATTCAATCCGGTGTGGACATATGGTTCTTCAAGGAAAACGTTGTGGACATGGGGTTCTTTTTGTGCGGTACGTGGACAAAGCGAGCTAACCGAGTAAGCACGTGGTATGGCATACAAAAATTCATCGCCGTCTGGATATGGGGTTGTTAAAGAGTGGTCCGTGGATATGGTAGATCTATCAAGAATTCGATGGGTACATGGTCTCACCCCCGTTCCAAATATCTCATTTGAAGCCGTTAGTGTAGCACACACAGAGATCATCGGGGACAAGGTCACTACAAGTGATGGTTTCGCTGAATCTCCACATTTTCTCCGCAGTGGTCCTTTACGAGTGAATGGTAGTAGTTGCGGAATCACAAAAACACCAACAAGTCTCCAACGATGGTCGTCGTTGGAGAATCAACGATACCCTCCATTGCCATTGGGTCCATGGTGATCCGTTCATCGCCAATGATGTGGCCCACAAACTCGATCAAACGGCGACCAACGTTGCATGTTGAAATTTTTCTCTACAATACCCCTCTTTGTAAAATGTTGAGAACATTTGGGAGATGTCCAGTATGTTCCTATGGGGTGTGGCAGTACACCAAGATGTCGTCAAGATACACGGAAAAAATGTCAAGGTACGATTGGAATTCGTTTTCATTGACGCCATACATTTGGCAAGGGATTTGCTAGTCTTAATGGCATGATTGTGAAATCAAAGTGCCCATGTTTGGTGCAGAACACCATTTTCTCAATGTCCATGTCATATACATAGATTAGACGATTGTCGCTGCATAGGTAAATGTTGGTGACAATGTTTACCCCACGGAGTTCATCAAAATCTTCACATGCTCGTGGAAAGGGACAATGGTTCCTGATGGTGATTATGTTGAATGATCAATAATCCGTGGACACCCGCATCTTGCCTGATTTGTTTTCATGTCAAGTAAAAGTGCCATGTAGGTTGACGTACATGGCCCCGACAAACCTTTGACCCCATATCTTGTCCAGCAGTTTTTTTAGGTAAGGCAACTCGTAGCGGGAGGGCCGAATCGGCCCTCCCTCCTCACTGAAGTGAGGGGTGGTTGCGCATCACCCCTCGCGTCAGCGAGAGCTGGCCAGTGGCCAGCAGTTTTCTGGCCGCTGGCCAGCTCGCTGCCGGCAGGCTGGACAGTCAGCGGCTGGCCAAGTGACCGGCCGGCCACCAGTCGGCCAGCCGCCAGCCGTCGATGGGGACCTCAGTCCGATCGGCGGTTGAGGGGCCACGAGGGCCTCAAGGGCAAGGCCTTGTGGCCTCGTGCCCTCGCCCCGGCCCACCCTCCTTGCAAACGAGTGAGCAAGGACGAGGGATGGGGACAAGTTGCGAGAGGCAAAAAAGATACGACAGTTTTGGCATGAAATTGCAAGCGTGCCTCGCACGCGACGATTTTGTGCCAAAATGTAAAAAACGTAAATCAAATGTTGTTTGCAACATACTTTGACAGTAAATTAATGGAATAACTTGTGCAACGCACCAGTTCAAGATTAAAATCCCCGGTTTGGGTCCCAAAACCAAGGGTAAGGCTAAAAATGGAAATGGGCCTCCGGAGACTTGATGTATTGGAGTCTCCCTGCTCTGGGTCGTTGATGACGATTGTCCCTGAGTCCTGCAAAGGAGGTAAACCCCTGATGCAGATTGAGAATGACATTCTACGAACTCCGACAACAACTTCAGAGCAGGAGCTAGAGACTTGACTCGTTATAGTGGTTCTTAGAGCCAGACGACCCCCGCGACCAAGGGTTCGACGGAAACGGCGGCTACGTCGTATACAAAACGCCGACGGCAGCTATAAGCAGCAGCAAAAACGCCAGAAGGGACTACGGTATCAATACTTCACGGGTTGAAGTGCCGTAAAGTGTGTTGGAGAGCTGGAGAAAGGCTCTACTTGGAGAAGCCTCTCCCTTTCAGCCTCACCTCACTTCCAGGGGGCTAAGAGGATTTTTGTGGGACGGGATGGGGAGTGTCCACCCCAAAAAGCCACCAAATCCTCCCCATGTACAAGACTTCTCCCTCCCTCCCTTGTCCTAAAAATTGGGGCAACTTCCTTTCCCAAGATCAGGGACTCTCACAACCTGAGAGCACCCTAAAAAGAAGGAGGGCGTAACCTTGAAGGGTTTTGACCACACTCCACCGTCGCCGGCTCAAGGGAGACGCTGTCCAAGAACGCTAGAGGCGTCAAAGAGCGTGAAGAGAAGGCCAAGGAAGACAAGAAGACAAGAGGAAGACGAGGAGGTAGAAGAAATAGTGAAAGAGTTGTTAAGAATATTCAGAATTCTTCCTTACACTCCTTGCTCTTGTTTTGTGAGCGACACTCACGTCCCTTGTCATTTCCTTGTCTTGTAATTATTGATTTTCCTACATTCTAGTCACTACAACTTGGCATGAGTCACAGCTTACGAAGACTAGTTTTCAAAATCCACGCCCTTGTGCCGATGTGGCGGTCTAGGAAAGCATAAGATAAGTTTGTTATTGCCTCACCGATCGTGAGAGCAAGGAGATTGTAGGAGGCGAGCCCTCCTCAAAGTTGTGGGATGATCCCTACAACAAATGTCACATGCTAGTTGCATGGGCGATGAGATGGCAAGTGCCGGACCGTTGAAGACCAACAAGGCCAAGGTAGTGACGGCCTCACCACACGCCCTCGACAGACTCCAGATCTTGGGAGCCGCCGCCGTGACTGCAGTTGCCAAACCAAAGGCAACCGTATCGCCAAAAGCAACCAACGCCAACCTCGGCGATACCAAGAAGCATGCGAAAGCCAAAAAAGCACTCGATGAGCACGTCGATGCGCACGTGGGCGACCCCCACAAGACAGACGACACGCTCGAGGAGGACCACCCGGGCGTGGACCCCGACAAAGAGCACGACGCCGACAATGGCAAAGGCGATAAGATCGCGGTCATCACCATCGTCGTGTGGCAAGCTCAGGTCGATTGCTCAAGAAGGACAAGGCACTTGCCGCATCGCCCAACGTTGTCGACAGCAGCGAGGCTGCCGAGAGCAGCAAAGGCGCCAAAAGCAGCCACACAGGAAGTTCCCGCGAGTACGAGCCGGACAACGTCGCCATGAAAGCAATTTGCAATGACTACCGCAGGCTTGCTGAGTTTGCTGCTAAGGCGGCGGGCCCACTCAAGATCACCACCGACAGTGGAGGTACGACACCACTCGGAGGAGTGGGGGCGGACCCCCCTTCCTACGATGTCGCCACAATGGGGCAGGGCAGCGCCCACTTGAGTGTCATCGCTGACGACAGCCTCCTCTAAGAGGTGGGACTCCATGGTGGCGTGTACGCAAACCGTACCCTCCTAGAGTGGATAAAGGTGCACAGACAACGCGAGGCCCTGGAGGCTATTGCCGATGATGTGACGACATCAGAGCTAAAGTTTGCGTTTGCCAACCTGCTAGCCCACGTCGGACAGAGCATCACGGACCTCGACGGTGATCGCCAGCTGCAGCACCTGGCCGCCCATGAGGCGAGCCGCCGATGCAACAACCTCGACAAGGCATTGGAGAGCGTGACCCAGGTGCGAAGGCAGTAGCAAGCGCAGCGCGCCGTAGTTGTTGATGCCACTTTCGGTAGTAGCGACGACTTGCCTACCTCGACGATTTCGGGGCCGGTCATGAAGACATCCTTCCTCCACAGTGTGGAGATCTTCCGGAAGGACATGAAGTTGACCAACTGGCTGAACAGCATGGAGCACGTCCTACGCATCCACAAGGCTCCACTCAGCTAGTGGAGCGACCTTGCCACAACGCGGTTTGAAGACAAGCTCTTCAAGAACGTGGTCAAGGAGGAGAGTGCCCACAAGCCTCACCTTGAGTGGCAGACCATGCCATGGAAAACCTTCTATGCAATCATGCGTAAGAGGTGTACCCAGCATGAGGAGGCGCAGTGCGCCTTCCACAAGATCAAGGACTTCAAGCAGCTAGATAACTCTCTTGAGGCCTACTTGAGCGAGTTTACTATGCTTGTGGAGGAAGTCGAAAGCTTCACTGAGAGCGACGGTACCCAGACCTTCAAGTACCCAAAGTGGTTGCTGCTGGAGTACTTGCACGATGGTCTTGCCAACGAGAAACTAAAGGACAAGACCACCACGACCACAACGGGCCAAGCTTGGACAAGCAAGAGGGTTTTACGAGACTACATGAGCAAAGTGTATTTGGCAAACCCGAAGCACTACTCGGATGCGCAGTTGAATGTGCGTGCACAGTAAGTCTGCAATGCACGCATGGATGCTACAGGGGCTGGAGGGACAGCCGGGCAGCGGGACAGGGTCAAGGAAAAGCAACCGGCAAACCCATCAACCAAGAAGAATGGTGGGAACAAGCCCCCCAACCACAGTCGAGGCCGCAATAATGACGACCTGCAGGTGGCGCGCGAGCATCGTAACACGGCCTTCCACGACGGACTGTGCCACAACTACATGCAGCCCAGAAACTTCAGGGCTCAGTGCCCTGAGGTTGCTGGTGGTGGACAAGAGGCCGCGGCGTTAGCCCCAGCAGCAACACCTCGTGGGGAGGGTGCAGCAAGAGGCCACTGACAAGGCTGTGGACAGGGTCGCGGTCAAGGTAATGGGCCCGGCCGTGGTAAAGGGCAAGGCCGTGAGGCAGGTTTCCCCCACCCCTCAGTGACTTTAGTGGGGACCACTCCGAGGTAAAACTGGATCACGAGTGTGGGTTCATGTTTTTAGATGAGGATATTGCACAATTTGAGTTTTTGACGAGTTCAAATTTCCTTGTTGTTTTCTCCCCTCATTGATTCCTAATCTGCACTAACTGATCAACATTGCCCACTAAATCTTTCATCACCAGACTAGCATGACCAAAACTCCTTAGTGGTTGTGACACCGACCAGTATGCAAGAATTGTGTAACACAATGATTGAAGCAAACATCTTCAAAGCAATGAGTTCAATCACGTTCGCGATACCATTTGTTGACGATTTCGATCCAATGAAATTTAAAGACAGGAAGGTGCTAGCCGAATTCACACATGAGAGGTTAATCATGGGGGTTGTGGTATCTGCCATCTAGATTCCGTGTTTATCACAAACTTGGATTATCATCGTTGAGCCTATTCACTCGGAAGAGTGGAGGCAACATGACGATGCAGTTCAAAGGACACACAGCTGGTGCTCTCGTGAATGTACTTGATGACACTAGAGGACATGACTCCTTTGTTAGCCTTGGCTTTACCGAACAGGATGGCTTGAAGTATGAGCCATTAAATAGCACAGTGGTCATCAGTGACAACCGTACGATTCCCGTGATCGATACTTGTAAAGTGAAAGTTTTGTATTTGAGGGTACACACAGAGTGTAACGTTGAAAGTACTCAACCTTCTCGACCCGTTTGATGTGGTGCTAGGTGAACATTGCTCCATGAAAACAAGGCTTTAATGTGCTTTGAATCAAAGAGTTTGATCCTCCGAGGAGGATATTGTCGCTCTACGTTGATTCCGAGTACGGAATCATCGCTGACCTGACTCAAAGTCCATGCCAGCTTATATGCAATGCAGGTCAAGAGACGTATTCGACAAGGTTGTTGATGCTTTATTCAACTGCAAAACGTGGAGGACGGTGTGAAGGAAGACACGCCACAAGAGATCAAATCTCTACTTGTGGAGTTCTCGGATGTATTCCACGACCCACCGGCTGGGCTTCCATCAGAAAGACAGATGCGCCACAAGATTCCGCTGGAGCTGGAGGTGACTCCTCCATTCAGATCCATGTACCACCTTAGTCCAGCAGAAAGGCGAGAGGCCGAACTCCAAATCAAAGAGTACCTTGCAAAAGGATAGATTGAGCTCAGTAGCTCGCCGTACGATGGGCATATCCTTTTTGTGAATAAAAAAAAGACGGTGGTTTATGCATGTGCAAGGATAACCGGCCGTTGAACAAGCTGACGGTGAAAAACCGATTCCTCTTGTCACGCATTGAAGACCTTTTGACGAACTCCAAGGGGCAAAACTATTTTTGTCCTTGGATTTGTCTCAAGAGTACCATCAAATCCGCATCACGGAAGATGATGTTTCCAAAACCGCGTTTTGAATGCACATGGGACACTATCAGTTTTGAGTGTTATGCTTTGGGCTTACAAATGCCCCGGTGACCTTCCAAGGAGAAATGAACCAAACGTTCACCAAGGAACTCGGTCAGTTTGTCTTGGTTTACCTAGACGACATCTAGGTTTTCTCCAAATCAATGGAAGAGCACATAGAACGTCTGCGCAAAGTCCTTGCAATCCTTCGGGAACACAAGTTCTATACCAAAGTGAGCAAGTGCAAGTGTGCATAAGATGAGCTTGAATACCTTGGACACATCGTCGGCAAAGACGGTATCTGTGTGGACCCACAAAAGGTCCAAGCCGTTGTAGACTGGCCACGCCCAAAATATGTTGGGCAAATGCGGTCTTTCCTTGGCCTTGCAGACTACTTTCGACGGTTTATGCAAGGGTATTTGACCCTGGTAGCACCGCTAACCAGGCTCACGCAAAAATACGTGCACTGGGAATGAATATTTGATTACGAGAACACATTTCTCAAAGTCAAAGAGCTTGTCTCCACAGCGCCCATCCTAGCTCTTCCGGATCCATCTCAATTGTGGGAGGTTCAATGTAATCCGTCGGTAGTAGGACTCGGAACCATCCTCATGGAGAACGGTCACCTAGTTGCATATGAGAGCCGGAAGCTCATCCCCGCGGAAACGCGGTACACGACTAGGGATCAAGATTTCCTTGTGGTAGTACACGCTTTCAAGATGTGGGATTGCTACCTCAAGGGTGCTAAAGGGGGTGTAACGGTCGTGACCGACCATAACCCATTGGTGTTTTTCCAAACACAACCGAAACTATCAAGACGACATGTGCGTTGGAGCGAATGCCTGAGCCGAATTTTGTTCACGTGGGAATATAGGCCAAGACGCATCAATGTGGCCGATCCATTAAGCTGACAGCCCGTGGAAATTAAAGCAACCACCGAGGTCTGTGGGTATTTTATGGCCATTGCAACAGCAATTGTACAAATACCAATTCCCCCTGCACCTCTGCGGCAACCACCACAAGAGATCGTCCATTACAACAGTTTTGTAAACATGATCCAAATGGGATACTGTGTGGATTCTTGGTTTCAAGACTCTCAAAATCTGGACAAGTACGGATTGGTGGAGGCCACATGAATCTTCTGGCACAAAGAACAAGTTGTTGTGCCAAACTGGGGAGACCTTCAACCAAAGATTATCTCCTAGTTCCACGACTCGCCGGTCGCAGGTCACGTGGGACCTTGAAAGACCGGACAGAAACTCTTGGAGCACTATTGGTGGTTAGGATGAAGTGTCCTTGTCCGAAAGTATTGCATGACATGCAACCCCTGTCTTAAGAATGAAGCTAGTAACAAGAGGCCTGCTGGACTCCTCCAGCAGCTTCCCATCCTTAGGACTCTATGGGAGTGCGTCAGCATGGATTTCATTACTGGTCTTCCGGGCACGGCCCGTGGCCACGATACAATACAAGTGGTTGTGGATCTTTTGACGAAGATGACACACATTATTCCTACAACCACTGATGTGAACGTAGAGGAGAGCGCTCGTCTCTTCTTTGAGGGTGTCATAAAGTACCACGACTTGCCGTTGCGCGTTATCTCCGATTGAGATAAAAAAATTGGTAGTAAGTTATGGAAAAAGATGCATGAGTACTTTGACAGCGATTCGCAGATGTTGACATCATTTCACCCTCAAATTGATGGACAAACAGAGCACATGAACTGTACTCACGCATGTACATCGACCCTTCCAAGAATGATGGGACACATTCCTACCACCGGCAGACTTTACGGTGAATAACCCGGTGAACGAGTCTACACAGTTCAAACTATTTGTGTTGAATAGTGGGCGGCATCCAGTTGTGCCCTCTTCATTGTTGAAGAGTGGGAGTACATGAGGACAAGTTCCTTCTGCTCAAGCCTTTACCGAGCACATTGACTCCTTCTTATAGGAGGCGAAGGGTCACCTTCAAGCTGCTCAGCAACGAAAAAAGGCATATGACGACAAAAGTCTCCGTGAGGTCTCGTTTGACATTGGTGACAAAGTGTTTCTTAGCATTAAGAATCTTTGGTTGAAGTCACCAGGGGCGTAAAAACTTGTACCGAAGTGGATTGGGCGGCTTCCCATCGTTGCACGCGTCGGGCCAGTGGCATACTGATTGCTGCTTCTGCCGAGTATGAAGACACATGACGTGTTTCATGTGAGTCTGTTGGCTCCATACACAACAGAGGGAACCGTTCAGCCACCACCGGTAGTCCTTGTTGCTGATGGCCAATACAAGGTTCTTCGCCTTCTCCAGCACCGAGAGCGTACTCTCTGATCGCAGTTTGTTCGGGAATACCTTGTTCATTGGGCCGGGTGTGGACCTGAAGATAAGTCATGGGAGCCCAAGTCTCGGTTGCCCAAAGGGGTGGTCAACAGGTATTGCAGTGAGCTAGCAGCTCGCACGCATGGACATGTGTCAAGAGTTCCCACCTAAAAGTAGAAAAAGTGACCAACATTCCTGCAGGGCGGCATTCATGGTCTGAAACCATAGGAGGTTGGGGACACCCAACATGGTTGTCGCGTGGACACTCCAGCCTAAAGGTGGAGGCCGCTAGCGATGCTGACCGACAAGCTGCAGCTTAGGTCCAAGTGCCATGCGCGTGTTCATGTTTAGCTAATGATTGAATTTATTTATTCTTCTTTTACAATGTTGATGACTCACTGATTAACAACCCTGCTTGTTGTACATGAACTAGGACGATTCATAACAAATGGGGAGGAACATAGCGGGGGGGGCGGTTCCGCCCTCCCTCCTTGTTGAAGCAAGGGGTGGTTGCGCACCACCCCTCACGTCAGCGAGGGCTTGCCAGCAGCCAGCACTTGCCCCCGGCCAGCTCGTTGCCAGCCGGCTAGACTGCCGGCGGCCGGCCACCAACCGGCCAACCGCCAGCCGCCGATCGCGGCCTCGGCCCAATCGGCGGCTGAGGGGCCGCGAGGGCCTTGACGGCGAGGCCTCGTGGCCTCGTGCCCTCACCCCTGCCCACCCTCCTTGCAAGCAAGCAAGCGAGGACGATGGACAAGAGGTAAGAGAGATGCGAGAGTCCTGGCGCGAAATCGCCACCGTGCATGGTACGTGACAATTTTGCGCCGGAACGTAAAAAACGTAAATTGAAGTTTGTTTGCGATTAACTTCAACAATGAAATAATGGAACAACCTGTGGAAACGCAAGAGTTCAAGGTGAAAAACCCCGGTTTGGGTCCCAAAACCAGGGGTAAGGCTAAAAATGGAAGTAGGCCTCCATAGACTCGAAACATTCAAGTCTCCCTGCTTTGGGCTGTTGATGATGCTTCCCCCTCAGTCCTGCGAAGGAGGTAAGCCCCTGATGCGGACTGAGAACGCCATTCTGCAAACATCGACGACGACTTCAAAGCAGGAACTAGGACTCAACCAGCTACACTCGTGGTCACTCATCCAATATGTCCCCTCGATCCTCGGTCTACTGCCCAGCTTCAGATCTACTTGGTGTTTGGCGCTGCGTTGTGAAGGTAACTTTTGAGGCAGTTCATTAGGGAGAACTCTTTAAACTCCTAAACAAGGGATGCAAACTCATCTACAATGGATACAGACTGGTTAGGCGTCGAGGCTGATGTTGTTGCATCTCTTGTCGCAATCTCCTGAACTTTCCATGTTTCCGCATGGACAAGCCATGCTTGTGCTTTGCATCACAGTTGCAATTTGGCCAAGTATAGGGACATCGGCTGGCAATAAATGTCTGTTGCAACTTCCTCTTTGTTTCCACCTCATCTGCTTCACGTTATGGCCGCTGCGCCATAGGTTGCTTGGTAAACAACAGGTGTCGTTTTCTACCATTAATGCTCACATAGATTGCTCCACTTCTCCAGTCTATACACAGATTGTGTTAGTGCAAGACTTCTTGCCCGATGATGATTTTGTGGTCACTCATTGGGCAGGTCCTCCAAACTATTACATAGTGAAGGTATCCAATTTAATGTCGGAGTAATTCACAAAGTTGATAGGCATTCGGTTGTTCATTTATGGTTTTTTCTTCAAACAACCCATTTTGGTTTGTGAACCAAGCTTCCAAACAATGTTCTTTCTTAAAACACTATGAGAAGCACTTCTGTCCACTTGTGCCGGTATCGCTCTACAACGTTTACAACCTCTCAGTTGTACTCGTAGGAACATCACTGGTTGGTCATCCTCGTACCCCTCATTGACCTTTGCGATCCCAAGAACCCTCCTCTCTGGTGTTTAGAGCCGTTCAGATAGAAGATCAGTTGACATAGATTCTTCCTACCTTAGCGGAGGTTCAATCCTTACTCTTGCCCTTTGCCATTTGCCAACTCCTCGTTTTTTCTGTGCAATTTCCACGTTGGCTTGTTGATTCCATTTCTGTCAGTCGTGTGTAATGTGCCCCGGTCTCCTGTACGTCCACCACCACAATTGATTGTGTTTATGGCGTGGATCTCCATCAAGGACAAGGCTTTTGGGAAATACAACCTTCCTTTGCCACACTACAAGTTGTAGCCTTTGGGTCGCTATTTGTGGGATTCCTACATGTAAGCGTTGTAGTCAACATTGTTGATGCAATCAGCTATTGTGATTTTCTACAAAAGGTTTTCCCGGATGCCAAACATGGCAATTGCTCACTCAATGACACCCATGAGGATGTTATAATAGTAAAAAAAGAGTATACTTGGTGTGAGGTCTGTGTCGGTGATGATTTCACGAAAACACCGCGTGTACTGTGCCATGCTTGACTGCTGACGCAAGCGTTGAAAGTTGTACTATGCGTCACATCTCTCATTTATCGTTCCAACACGTACACGGATGGAACACACGGAGCCCACCCAGCTTTAAGGTGGATTCAGTGAGTCGTACCACGTGAGATTGATTTGCTCGAATGGTAGCAGGCCTGCGGTGAGTAATGTGAGAGCAATCGCATGAGCCGTGCCATGAAAAAGCGAGGCCGCGAGGTCAACTCTCATCCTTTTATTGTTGAGCCCAGCAGCAATGAAGTACACGTCCAAAAATTTCAGCCACATCCAAACTTTTGGTCTTCTAAATATTGTAGGGTCGAACAACTTAGGAAGTGATAATCGAATTTGGGGTTTGCTCGAGAGTTTCATATTTCTCTTAGTGACTACCATTTCCCATGTGCAAGCATTTTGTAGCTCTTCCACCATTGCATTGAGTTGTCGGAGCACATGGGTATTGAGGCTCACGATCCTTAACAATTTCAGGTAAGCTTCTCTCTTGATGCCAGCTTGTCGGCCGGTACCTCCCATCGTGCCACGTGTCATCCCGGCAGGCAATGGTGGAGGTGAAGGGTTCACCGAGAACGAGGGGTCTGTTGTAGTTGGTGGTTCTACGCTATTCATCGCGAAAGTTGCCGATGTTACCTGGTTCACCTAGACAGCTTTGTTCACCACGTCCTACTCATCCTCCATAACCAGATTCTTCACCGGAGGCTACTGCTTGTTTCCAGGTACGCTCAATCTATTCACCATTTTTGTCATGAGGTTTACAAATTTGTGGACGGTGGATATGTGCTGACATCGTGTAAATGGATATCACCTTGTAGTAAATATGCCAGTTGCCTCTCCAGCTCTGCTGTGCTCTGACAACAAGTGTTATGCCTGGATAAATGTAGATGTTTCATATGAATGAGGTGCAGAGCAGAGCACAGCTTGGAGAATTGGGACATGTAGATAAATAATAACTAATAACAGGTGTACTTTGATGGAAAGTGTTGCATATGTTGGGCACATACATACAATAGCAAGAATCAGAATGAGGCATGTGTTGTATATTGGGGTCTCGAGTCAAGCGACGCATGCGATACCATTTTGTGAGTGGTCTTTCAAAGAGATTCCACCAAGAAATCAGGTGGTTTTGAGAATATCGTGACGCGGCTCTATAAAACTATAGCGTCACTGAGAACTCGAATGAATGATATAAAAATGTTAACATGGTTTGTGACAATATTGTCCTCCTTTCTTGAAAGTGGTTGAACGTGTTGGAAACTTTAGGAGTGGAACAACGAGGGTCAGGGTAGGTGACGAAAGCGCGCTCTACTGGTCGGCGTAAAATCCATGAGGTCGATGCTCGGGTAGTTTAGGGGCTTGTGTAAACCTTGGGGATCATGTTTGTGTCTTTATTAAAATATGGGGCCATCGAGAATTCAACCAAATAGTGTCAAAATGCCATTATGGTTCACAAAACTTCAGTTGAGTTTTACAGAAAATGGTAAGATGTGTCAGGTCATTTGGGAACTAAACACTGGAGGTCAGGGCAGGTTCCTAGATGCCCTCGGAAAAAAAAAAGGTTAAAATCCTTAGATCCACCCGTGGTGGGTCGTGAATGCAGCGACAAAAAATCCTCTCGCAGAGTTTGGGGACTCGTGTACATTTGGCATGTAATACTTCCCTCCCCTTTAGCTACAACATAGTGGTGTGTTAGCACATGTAGGGTGGTGATGCATGTAGTAGTCATCCATCAAATTTCAGACGTCTCGGAGGTTGTCATAAGGGTATAAGATGTTGTGTGTAACATTGTAGTCATGCTAATTATCAAGAATACTGGTTGTTTTAGCACAACGTTGATGTCTGATAAAATCCTTGATCACGTACTATGTGTCCCCATCCACTTGAATTGGAGGCAGAGAGTGATTTCATTTAGAAGGAATCTCTAACTGGGGTCCCACTAGTCTTGTAATTTGCTGACGTGGAAGACCCAATGAATCTTCATGTTGTCTGGTAGGCAAAGTTGGATGATGACTCGGGTTTACATTCAATCGTTGTCAAATGGTCCCAACCATTGGGGTTTGAGCTTTGGAAATCATTGCCCAAAAGGTTCAATTTTTGCCAAGCTAAGCACGTTGCGATTGCCATTGCTAAACATGTCATCAATGCAATGTCAGTGCACTACTCGCTTTGTCACTGCTTCCTTCTTGTCAACGAACTACTGTGTTTCCTCCTAGAAGGTAGAGAAGTTGCGATGATGGATGTCAACCACAAGAATTTTGTTTTGGCTATACACTCCTACAGATGTGGAGAGAAGTTTATCATAGACCACTTTGAACAATATTTTACCCATTGCAATGGAAGATGCCGAGCTATGTGCAAGATTGACGTTTGTTAGTTTTGCATCCCAATCAGTTTCATGAGGCTTGCACAAAGCACAAAGACAATTTTTTAGCATCTCATTGGTCCACTCAGTCTGTTTGTCGGTTTGAGGATGGAACGTTGTGTATAGCTGGACCCAGCTTCCGTAATGTGTTACCATTTTGTGCCAATAATGGTGATCGAAGAGATTGCATCGATCACTGGTGATGGTATCTGTCACAACACCCCGCGCAACTCTACGATATGACTGAGAAACAATGGTATTGTTTCCTCGGCGGTGAACGGTGGTCGTCACCAAGATGACGTGAGTTTTATTTCTCCAAAGTAATGGCTAGTTTAGTAAGAAAGTGTATGCTGATGTCAACCTACAGATATCTAGGAATAGGAAGTGGTTGGAGAAGTTCCAATGATCATCTGTTATGAGAGTTTTACCTCTCACACGTGTTGCAATACTTACAAGATACAGCCACGTCAGTGTGCATTCCGTCTTGCCAGTAGTGTTTCACCATCTTCTTGAGCATCTTGTCCTCACCAAAATGTCCAGCTGGACCGGTGTCATCGCATTCCTCAAGTAGCATTCTTTGTAGTCTGGCGGTGCGACATCTTAGGAAGTGAATCTCCTTTACGAGCAGGGGCTGTCAAACCAGAACTTGGTCTCATCGTACTCATCAAATATTCTCATAACCCTTTGCAGACAGCCTTGCTGGGTGTGGGTCTCATTTGACGAGCAACGTGCTAATCTCAACCGTCAAGTCTGGCTGTCAAATCAGAGAATCTACATTATTTGTTTTTCCAGACCGGTACTTGATGTTGTACTCGAAGTTGGATGCAAGGAAATCCATCCATCGAGTTCGTCAATGGCCTAAGCTTTGGCTGAGTCTTAAGATATTTGAGTGCTTGATGCTTGGTGTAGATTGGATATCATTGGTATTATTGATTACCGATGATAGTGTTTGTCAACATTACCACGTCTTCAACGCATGCACAGATCCTGATATTCTGTTCTCATGTACCAAGTAGATCAGTTCCGGCCCTTGTAGCTTTCTCAACATAAATGCGACCGGTGGTTCCCTGCCATGGTTATCATTGAGAACGGACCAGATTACTCCATTGGATGTATTAGTGGCCATGATGTAGTCCACTGTTGGATCTACCAATAGTAAGACTAGCACCAAAGCCAAAGTGTTTCTTAAAGAGTTGAGCACTCCTTGTTCGTTGCCCTCCCAACTCCACTCGGTGGTTTTCCGAGTGAGATCAGAGAGAGGCACTGACACTAAAGCATAGTCTTTTGATGATCATTGATAGTGGTTGTAAAAGCCAAACAAATGGATTTCCATGACATTGGTTTGCATCAGCCAATGAGGGACCACCTATCCTTTCCTCGAGTCCATGGTTTTTTTCCTGCCGCTGATGATGCGTTTCAAAGCTTGGTTGAATGGTGACCAAACTCATACTTTGAGATTTTTCTATACAAAAATTCTCTTTCTGAAATCTCTAGACCTTTTCGAGGATGTCCATTGTCCTCCTCCAAAGTGTGGTTGTACACCTGGATGTCATCAAGATATACGATGACAAAGTCATCCAGGAGTGGCTTAAAATTGTTGTCAATGGCTGCCACGAATGTGGAAAAGGGGTTTTTTAGTCCACATGGCATAAATGTGAACTTGAAGTGCATACTTCCGGTGTGGTATGCTCTCTTTTTTATGTTCCCTTAAGATACACGGATCAGCTTGTAGTCAATTTTTGTGAAAAGTCTTGCTCCTTAAATATGGTGATTTTTTTTATATGCTCACAATAGGGAGTAGTGGTTCTTTCTTTTGTTGTTTTTCAAGGCCCTCTTATCCATGCACATCCACATCTCACCGGATTTTCTTTCACAAAGAGTACAGGTGCAGTGTAGGGTGATGTGGATGGCACAATGGATCATCGACCGAGCACCTCATCCTGTTGCTTGTTCAGTTCGGTCAACTCATGGTCACTCATCCAATAGGCCTCCTTGACTGTCGGTCTGCTGCCTGGCTTCAGGTCTATCTTATGGGGTCAATGCTACATTGCCGAGCCAACTCTCAAGCCAGTTTTTTGGAATATACCCCTTCAAACTCCATGATAAGAGATACAAACTCCTTTTGAATGATTGCAAATATGTTGGGTGTCAAGGCCGATGAGGCGGTTTTTGTCACTTCCATTGATGGGGTCCCTTTTGCTTCAACTAGTTTTTTCATTTTACAACTGTTGCAACTTCCTCCACTAGTTCCTGTTGAAAAGTTGCCCCTCCGCATGCCCAAGTTTGGTGCCGGGAGGTGCCGAAGAGCCGCCAGAAAGAGGAAACTCCGTGCCGGCAGATCTGGCAACTCAAGGATTGTCCAGATCGTAATCTAGATGATTGCCTTGTAAATTTGAAAATTTGCTGAATCCGGTGGAAGTTGTTTCACCAGAATTGGACAAGTATCGAGGGAGATATGGCCTTCCAAAAGTTGGAGTGTGCACAGCGGCTCTGGGAGCCGGCTGCGACTTGAAATCTGGTGGATAATCGACCGGACCGAGTAACAAAAGTACCATATGAAGATTTCTCTCTGGAAGGTCTGCCGAGGCGTCCGGTGGATAATCCACCGGATCCTGTACTGCAGTTTGTTACTGTTTAGCTCGGCGTGCGAAACTCAGTGGTACGTTTGGCTACTCGGGGGTCAAAACTCTGAATGCAGGTCCGCGAACAAGTTTCGAACCTCGTCACACCCCATCACCAAACTCGAGCCAAAAGTAGGGAGGGTGCATGGAAACAGCACAGGGGACCCCTACACCACGTGCAATGGGATCTGCGCCTTGGGAAAGGCACTTTGCATGTGAAGGAAGGCGTCACGGTGTGTGGCGGTGTTAGGCTTCTGTGGTGGGTGAGACCCGCGCTTCGGTAAGCGTAACTTGGACTATGCTTGGCCAAATTGCACACGGTTTGGTGCGTTAGAAAGCTTATGACTAGCCCTACAAATGTTGTTATCATGTCCACGTACAGTAACTAATGCAAAACCGCGTTGTTCCCTTCGCAAAAGTGACTGTCTCTCAATTCCTACTCACATAGCTTGAGGCGACCAGAAAGCTCACGCTCAGTCTCATATTCGTCCAAAACAGAAGAAGTGAACAACCAATAGACAATCAGACAAGTTTCTGGACCGTATCCTGCGGATTTCCTGACGCTTCCTCCTCTGTTGCTTCCTGTGACCACTATTATGTCCTAGGTTGCATGATCAAAGCTAGGTTTCATTTCTTGCTGTTAATTGTGGCATATACTACCCTGCTGCTCCAGTCCACCTGCTGATTGGATCGATACAAGACAGCTTGCCCAAGGATGATTATGTGGTCGCTCATTGGGCAATTCCTCCATGTTGTTACATCATGCATGTTTTATGTTTGCAGTCACAAAGGTTCACAAAGTCCATGAACGCGCAGTTGTCCTTTAAATATCCCAGGTTCCTTGTGCAAACCCAACATCTGAACCATGGTGTTGTTGAAAAATCTGTATGAAGCTCCCCCATCTAGTTGTGTCGGCACAGTTCAACCACCCATACAACTCCTTGGTTATATTCGTAGCAGTGTCACTGGTTGATTGTCCTCACATATCTCACCAAACTTTATGATGTTAGGAACCCTTGCGTGTGGCAATGTGAGCCGTTAAAATGGGCAATTGGTGTGGTCAAATTTTCCCGACCAGACAAGAGGTTTGCCGTCTACTCCTTCCCCTTACCATTTCTTGACTCCTCATCTTTTCTTTGTGTCTTTCCCCTGTTTTTGTCCTGCTGATGCCACTTCCGACAGTTACACAAGATGTGCCCGAGTTTCCCTCAAGTATAGTACAGCTGTGTATCACATGTATCGATGAAATCAATCTATATCAGATATTAGGTTTATTCCTACAACAACTTTCCGTCACCACAATGTGGATTGTGGCTTTGGGGTCGCAAGACGTTGGAATCCTGCATCCAAGTGTTGTAGTCGGCGCCGTCGATGCAATCAGCTACTATGATCATTTGTGGAAAGTCTTTGTGGATGCCGAATATAGAAATTTCTCATCTGGTGTCACAATTGAGGCAGTTTTTGTTGTAGGAACAGAGTTCGTCAGAGGTGAGGTTGCTGCCGGTGATGATTTTACAACAACGCATCATGTACTCTACCATGCTCGAATATTGGTGCACATGTTGAAGCTTGTACCATGCGTCGGACTCCTCATTTGTTTCTCTAAAGCATGTCAGTATGGCAAGCACAAAGTCCATCCAGTTTTCCATTGGAGTCTGAAAGTCATGCCACGTTGGATTAAGTTGTTGAAGAGGTAGAATTCCTACGGTCAACAATGTGAGGGTGGTCACGTGAGCTGTTGATCTAGATATGCTGATCCCCTGCTACTCTTGGATGGCTTTTAGATCAACCACCAACTGAAAGCCATGCCACACAAAAGAAAGACTGTGAGGTCAATTGTCATTCTGCCATTGTTGGACCTAGCAGTGGTGAATTACACCTCCTAGGTGTCATTCCCGTGGGCAACAACACAGGCAATGGGTTCGCCGAGCTCAAGGGATCCACCTCCGGATTGGCTTTTGTAGTCGTCGGTGCTGTGCCATTGTTTGTAAAGCTTGCCGCTACTGCCTGATTCACTTGGAGAGCATCATTGTCTGCGTCCAGCTCATCCTTTGTTGCCAGAGTCTTTGCGGTTACTGCTTCTCACCACCGGATGCACTCAGTCCGTTTACCGGCTTCATTGCAAATTATGAAATCCTCTAGATGGTGGAGATGTGCTGAAAAATCGTGTGAGATTTTCACTTTGTGGTTAGCCTGTACATTGCCCCTCCAGCACCATTGCTCTTTCACACTAGTTGTTACAATGAGCGGAATGTGGATGGTTCAAAATAATTATGCATGGAGCAGCATGCCATTTGAAGACTTGGGAAAAGGACATGAGTTGTATGTAACGGTAAGTTTACTTCAATGGCATGTGTCGGATATGTAGAGCGCAGATGTATAATAGTGAGAATTACAAGAAGGGATTCTTTGGGTCTTGTGCGTTCAACATGATGGACACGAGTGGTTTGTATCATGTGTGGTGGTTTCCATGAACTTTGCAAAGAAGCCAAGGGGTTCAAGAAAATGGAGGCGCGTCTTTATGATATTCTAGCACTGTCAAGGAGTTGACCAAATGGCATCGACATGTTGATACACCTCATGATGATTTTATCCACCATTTTGGAAAGTGGTCAAAAGTTTCACATCCTCTGAGAACAAAAACTTGGAGGTCGGTGCAAGTGGCCAGAATGCCCTCAGCTACATGGCCCTCATTTCGTGGCCGGTACACAATGAGCCATAAATGTACTGAAAGAAATTCCCAATTGCATAACTTAGAGACTTGTGTTTAATTGAGAAATGATGTTAGTGGAGCTAAAATAGCATTGTTGTTGTGTATCAGTTTTCAAACGATTTTTTCTGTTTTTACCCCAGTTATTGGGATGACATAGCGATAAGTTTGCGTAACGAGGCCACCGGGAAAAAAGTTCACAAAGCTAGGACAACCAAGCAGAATTTGAACAATGACAATGTCCTTTTGGTGTTTGTGACATCGTATTGTTTTGTGACAAGCTTCTCATCTGCAACAAGGTATTGATTTGTGAGAAGGTGTTGATTTTTTGTATGTTGTTGATTTGCAACTACTTGTTCACTTGAAACAATGTGTTCATTTGTGACAAGGTTTTGTTTTGTGACAAGGTGTTGACTTGTAAGAAGGCATATCTTTGCCATAAGTTGTTTACATGCTCCTAGGTGTTCATTTGCGACAAGTTGCTGATATGCGACAAGGTTTTGATTGGCGTCAAGGATTTGATACATGACAAGGCATTGACTTGTGACAAAAAGCTGGTTTGCGATAAGGTGTTGATTAGCAGCAAGGTGTTGTGATATGAAAATGTTTTGATTTCATACAAGGTGGAAATCAACAGCACGGCATTGTTTTATAGTAAGGTGTTACCTGGAACAAGGTGTTGATATGCGACAATGTGTTGACTTGCATCAAGGTTTAACTGACCACAATAAAAGCACCCCCATTTCTACAAAGTGTTTTAATCCACCCCCAACATTCAAAGGAACGTATTAGATAAGAGACCAAGATCTGGTCAACCTAGAATGCTAGCTCAACGAGTTTCTCAGGAAGGGTTTTATCTGTCCATCCACATCATCATACATTGTTCTGGTGTTTTTGGAAAGAAATCAAGACCAACAAAATGGAAGTGTGTGTGGACTACCGCGTGTGAATGATATTATCACAAGGAACCGCTACCCACTTCCATGAGTAGATGAGCTTTTGGACCAGCTCCGTGGAGCATAAATATTTGCCAAAATTGACCTGCGGAGTGGTTATTGTCGGATCCATGTATATGATAAGGCCATTGAGATGACTGCACTCTGCACTTGCTACAGAAACTTTGAGTTCACAGTCCTGTCAGTTGGACTCATGAATACCCCCAAAACACTTGTGACAGATATTTAAAATGTATTGGCTTTACCTCAACAACTTTGTCGTGGTACATCCCATCAACATTATGGTTCCTCTCACACTCTGAAGGAGCAGAATGGAGAACTTTTAAATGCACCAGAAAGTTTCCAAAGAAACATGTTTTTGGAGAGTTTGTGGAGTGCGACTTCTTTCATCATTCCATTGTTGTTTTGGGCCATGTCGTCAACAGAAGACAAATTACGGTGGAGTTTTAAATAGTGAATCTGGCTGAATACTGGTCGACATCCATCGACTTTCAAGACGTCCAAGTGTTTGGGGGCTCTGCAACTATCACTGTCAGACTATACAATGTTATGTCACAATCACAGCCCTCTCTCCAATCTCACTCATTAAATCACTTAGTGGAGTTTGGGAGACAACAAACAAGAAAAGCTAAACTCTTTGATAAATGCTCCAAGTTTGGCACCAGTGATGTAATTTGCAGGTACAACAGTGGAATACGTGATGACAACCAACACACTGAATCAAGAAACCAGAGCTTTTCTCCTTGAAAACAACAGCAACTGGTTGCATGTATGTCACAAAAACTACGTGGGCCAGGGGTCATGCATGCAATGCACGAAAAGGAAACATTCGCCTTCTTCCACACATTGAAGGTGTTGCGGTGTTACCTGAAATGCCAACGATGTATTGTGTGCATCGATCACAACACGGTGAAATATCTGAAGTCTCAGACAAATCATCAAAGCAATGGATTGAGTTCCTCTAGTCCAACTTTGACTGTGGCATTGAGTACCAACCTGGGAAAATAGATGCAGTAGCTATTAAGAACTAGGGACCATACTTCATGAGTGCAACAGCACGTTTCTCTTGAAACAATATCCATACATTGTAAGGGTGCTTGTAATAGGTTTTAAGGAGTTTGTTGGGTATATGAAGTTTATTCTGGCCCAACCAACCATATTGGTGGCCATAATTCACTTGCTAGGAAACTGTACCATTGAATGATGGGTTGCAATGTGAGCCACCGGAGGAATACTACAAAACCGGTCCAGTTGGACAATTTTGCAAGGAAAAAATAGAAGGAAAGCTCACACAATACTGATTGGGTTACTTCATTCAAACCGATGCCACAAACTACTACAAGACATGCAACGTGTGTCAGTTTCATAATTTGAAAGGGACCATTCCCTGGTTTTCCTTCAGCTACTACTGATGCTCAAGGAAGTATGTTCAAAAATCTCCATGGAAATTGTGATGGGTTTGCCCATCACACAAAAGGAGATTCATGCAATTTTTGAGGTGGTTGACGAATTCTCAAATATGTCACATTTCATCCCGACGACAACAGATATCACCACCGAGGGAACAACAATGGTGTTTCTTAGCAACATCGTTGGAGTACATGGCATCCCCTCCTCCATCAACAATGACACTGATGTAAGTTTCACCTGTATCTTGTGGCAAGAGCCACATACCCAGTATGACAATCGGATCCAACCTTCAACATAAATCCACCCCCAAACTGACGGGCAGGCTGAGCGCAATAGAAAAATGAGTCAGGGTTAATCAAGCGACCTTTGCACACTAGAAGAAGTCTGTATGAAGGGGATTAGTGTCTTGAGAATGCTCTAATAATGTGCACACTAGTGTACAATACTGCGTCGGTTGAGCTTGAGGTGGGTGGGTGGGATGTGTGTTCGCGGATGGGAGGTTGGTGTGAAAGTGTTCATGGGTAGTGCATAAGGTTGTGTACACAAATGAATGGCTTCTTTTGTGATAGAAGCAATTCACTGGTGTATGATTTGTTTTTTTTAGTAGGAGGTGGATGGGGAGGGGGTCTGATTGGGTGCAAGTGTGTGTTGAGAGTACATGTGGAGGTGTATGAATGTGTGAGTGTGGTGTAGGTGAAATGGTACATGTGTACAATATGCTTTGGATAAGGCTACTTTTAGGTGAGAGGGGGAGGGGGACAGGGGCTCAGAGTGCATGTGGGGAGTCAATGTGGGAGTTTATATTAAGATGAGTTATTCTTTTATATGTTTGTACACTAGTGCACGACATCGTGACGATGAGGAGAGAGGAGTGTGGAAGGCATATGGGGTTGGGGGTGAAATTGTATGTGGAGTGTGTATGGGGAGGTGTGTAGAATACTGTATGTAGTGTGGATAGAAGTGTGCGTTTGTGTACAATGAACTTTTAAGAACCCCATCTCACCTTCACGACTCTTTTGAGGGAGTTTCCTGATTGTCTTTGAATTACAAACACATCAAGGAAATATTCTAAGATGATCAAATGAATAGTCATACACATATTTTATCTGAATAGATTCACCAAGTGATGAATTGGAAACATGAATATCTTGCATACATTGAAGAGCAACTTGTGTAATCAAGGTAAAGCAAAAGAAAAAAAAATCCTGAAAAAGTAGAGTGATATCAAAATTCAGAAAAATTCATAAAACTGATATGACATGAAGAATAGTTTCTGAATACATGTATGTGTGTTTGAGTTTTACGATGAAGTAATTGTGTCCTTGTATCGGTAGATTGGGCTCCGCACAACTTCCTTTTTTGTGGTCCAAGAACTACAACTACGACCGACGTAATCTCCGTCCTGGTTGAGGGATCCGGTCAGTTTTAGACCTACTTTTGTTGGTTTTCTCCCCTCCCTCCCTCGGCCTCATCCCAGAAGTGTACATGGAAATTGTATGAGGAGGTGCATGAATTTTAGTACGTAAATACGGTGTAGCTGCGTAACATTGTATTCACAGTTAGACGCACCCGCAAAGGTTCTTCAGGTCACTTGTGTACAGATCTCTCTGAAATGTAGTACGAGGACAGTGCATTTCCATATGCTCTCCTGCTATACACTTTCATTGTGGCTTGAGGTGGCGGGGTTTTCCAGTTTTGGGTTCTTTGTCCCCACCCCTCTTCCAGTTAAAAAGTACATGAGGCGAATGCATGTCAATTACCATGTAAGATACGATGAAAACTACACTAGTGCATAGGTGGTTGCGTGAAATTGACACCTTTGATTCCATTTGATCGGCGGTCTTGGTATCTCAACGTACCTGAAGTTTTGCATAATACTCTTTGATTGTGTTAGATAACGACCAAGGACTGTATGGATGTCTGACACCGTTTCGCAATTGATCGACTGGAAGTGCCGTTCGTATGGAAAACAATACCCAAGGGCTCGTCCATCTCACTTGATAAAAAAGAGAGTGACTGAGGCACCGTTTCTTACAACCAAACAGCCCCGTGCTCGTGGGTCACGTCATCACTGGGGTCTTTTGCGGTGGATAGTATCTAATGACCACAATGTCTTCGAGGGTGTCTTTGCCTTCAGTTTTTGTCTTTGATCTGCGTACACTGATCAATCAATGCACCCTTGCACTAGTGCACACAGTTCAGTCTCTCATGTCATTTTTTGCATGCACTAACCCCATACACATCAATGAGGTTGCCTTGCATACCAGAAGATGTAGTAAGTCGGCATGGCAAGATACATCAGACTTCTAGGCAGCAAATGAATTTTCAACGATTTTTTCTTTTCTGAAAAAAAAACAACCAATAATGGCACAGTGTTACTCACATGAATGCAGGCCTGTTCAATGAAAACTCGGGAGTTGCAAGAACTTGCTACAGCTCTGAGGGCGTAACGAATTCCAACAACTCCAATTCACTTCGCTAAAATCTTGGTAAACTGCGAGAACTCAATTTTTGGTTGTACGGAGAAGCAACACTGATGTGGCATGAGGGTTCACCTTGGTATGATGTGAAGGATTCCTTTCCGTGTAGCACAAATCTGTTCGAATTCAACCACTTTTGTAGAACCCATTATGGATTCAAATGCATCAAGTACGCGTTTGAGTGCACATCTAGAAAAAAGACCTGTATTAGTATGGAGTTGCAAGTACCTTGCCGAGTCGGCCATGGTAGATCGCATAAGCACCCTGTAATGTATCCCGAGATGGCACTTTTACCCAAAGCCATACTGGACTGAGAAAAGGCAGGCCATGTATTCGCTCACTCACCTTATGTTCTTTGAATGCCGGGTCAGTTTCGAATTCACCGAAGCAACTTTTGGCTCGTGCAAACTTCTGGGCAGACTATAATCCACCTTTGTTGAAAAGGAACCTCATAGGCCCTACCACCACGAGGACTATATGGAGTCCAAATGTTCATGAAACCCATCATTTTAGTGGGTTATGATTGGACTTTTGGAAACACTCTTTTTTATAATTCTTGTAGAAAACAAAGGGTAGACGTTGAAAATGCCGACGGTTGACATGGTGATTGAAACTAATGTATTTTGACTAGTAGATGGCAAAGTATTTTGTATTAAGTAAGGGGTTGTCCTATTTTCCCTATTCCAAAAAGATGGGGGATTCGATGGCAAGGAGGATAAAATTTTAAATAGGTTCTGAAAAGATGCAAAGGCAAGTTTATGGAGGGGCACACAAAAATGTAAACATTTATGGAGAAGCAAACAAAAATGTCAAAATGAAAATCTTTCACATTTTCAAGAGGAAAACAAAAATTTCAAGTATTCGTGAGGGGTGTCACCTCCACATCCAAGACTCCAAAATCCCATTTCTTGGTGTTCATTGTTTTCAGAAGTAACGATACGTGTATTTTGCGAGCTTCAAGTTGAAGTTTGACAAAACCCCTATGTTTTAAATCCAACTGAGATGTGACCCTGACTATTAAGTTGGTCTGCACAAAACAGTTGTAGAGTTGAATATGGAGGGGGTCAAGATGTGGACAGGATGATGACATGACGGTGACAGGGAAAGTGAGAAATGCATTGAGAGGAAAACATGATGAGGGTGAGAGTGTAAGAGGGTGAGATGACATGAGGATGAAAATGAGGAAAGAGGGGATACCTCCTTCTCCTCTCCAATATGCTTCCTTTCATCCCCCCCCGCCCACTTCCCCTTGTCCCCTTGCCCTCTTGTCCAGATGGACCCCCCTCCTTTAATCTCAAAAGTGTATAGAGGGTGCAAATGTTGAAATGCATTATTCACGTACTACACATACAACAAATTGTGCACTTGTGTGATCGATGAGTTTCAAGGAAGAATCGACAATGAATATGCACTTGTGCACAGTTCAACTGGATGTTCGAATAATCCGTTGTAAACGCGCCCATATAGTCCCCACATGCACTTTGGTCAGGCGGGTGGGGAGGGGGGGAGGAGAAAATGGGAAAAACGGGCCAAAAATAAGACTTATTCTTAGGTAAATTTCAGTTTATTGTTTCTTCATGTTGGTCCCTCTTTACTTCCTCGACTGGACCCATCCAGGTGCCACAGCTCTTGCACCCAGACAAATGTAGGTCATGTAAGCATATCCACCACAAGTGCAAATTTTGGATTGTGTAACATTGACAATAAATCTTTGGCTTGGTTTTTGGCAGTTTAAATTCATCAAACAAAATTAATTCAAAGGTTTCACATTGGGAAATAGTTTATGATCCCCGTGAAACATGTATACACCATCATAAACCGTCACGTTTCCAGTTACAAAGGAAGAAAAAGAATAGCATTCCGTTGACTTTATTCCTATTTCTCATCTCAAAAACTGATGGGAAATGATGAACAAATTGAGGTTTCACTTTATAGAATTGAGTGCAGAAACAGTAGAATCTAATTGTTTTGGAAACTTTGTACCATGTTCCATCATTCTAAAACAGAATCTGGAGAATTTTCTTGGTAGCCTCTTATGTGTGGTTCACTTAGGTGTACACAGTTTGTGGAGTGCATAAATCAGGGGTGATTGGTCCTTAATGAGAAACATACTTAAAACTGCTTCAAACATTATACAAACCACATGGAATTGAGTTGATGGTCATGCAACTGACCGGCGAGCTTGCTTACAACTTTGCGACCTCTGCAGCGATAGGTCAAAAAACCTTTTGAAGTGGTTGACTGTAAATAATACACAATTCTGAAAGTGTTGTAGAGTTCAAGCAACATGTCAGTATTGGACATCCAGTGGCGAGAGTTTTGTCGCATCTAGGATGAGACACGATAGATCCTCACAAAGCCCGCAACAATGATGAAGTGAGTCGCTGGAAAGCATCAGATGGACACCGAGTTCCGCTTCATTGATTAAATCCTATTGAGCTTCAAAAAGTCAAGATGTGAGGAAATAGTCTGTGCAAATTTCAAAGCTATCTGACATGTTGCATGACTTCAGTGTCCAATGCTCATGCTTGCATGAGCATTGTCCACTTTTTCCACTTGTATGTATGCTCTTGACAATGAATCCCCTTTTTTTTGGCTTGGTCATCTTGTGATCACTTTTTCAATAAAGGTATGTGTTACTTCACTAAAGAAAAACATGTCCTATGGAATTTTCAATACCGAGGCTACTTTTAAAGTAATGTCTTCTCGGCGCTTTTTGCACCAATGGTGGCCATTAATACACATAAGCTCCAGATGCATGTTTTAATCAATGGCCTTTCGAACATAGTTTAACTTCACAAGATCACTTGAATAAGCTCATGAAAACGAAGAACATAAAATGTAACAAGGAGATAGAGTGTCAAAACTACATAATTGTGATAATTCACCACCTAAGCTTTAAAAATCAGAAAAAATGTAGTTAAAAAGTGATGTATATTTATTCAATCACAGATAATGCTTGTACCTTTGAGTTCTTAAAGGTAAAAGGGTTGAACGAATAAGATTTCCACCCAAAGCCTCGTGCGCACACCAAGTACTTATTGCCATAACGTTTTACTTGGAAGGAAGCATGGCTCTAAGATTTTTTCATTTGGACGCCTTTTAAAACACAATGACAACATAAGATGGTGTTGTAGAAACTAAGTAGGAGCCTAACTATGGAGAACAAGGATCATGAGAAAAAAAGTGCCAACAAGGGAGAAGCGGTAAAGAAAAAATGAGGAGTCCATAAATGGCATGCGACACGAGTAAATGGCGAGGCTACTATTCAGTGTGAAGAATTTGCGCTGACCAATTGCCCATTTGAGCGGCAACATACAAGGATTCGTGACATCACAAAGTTTTGTTAGGGATACAGAAATGACCAATTGGGGATACTCCTTCGAGCGTTATGAAGGGGTTGTAACAATTTGTACCCTAGAGTTAACACTACTGGATGGAGGAGCTTCTCATAGTTTTGCAAGCAACTGCATGGTTTAGAAGCTGGGTTTGCACATGAAATTAAGGGTGTTTGGAGGAAAAAACGTCAATGGATGCTTATAGATTGGTCAACTTTGCAAATCTTGCCAAATGTACATCAAAGATTTGCACGATGTAATGGTATGTAGAACTTGTCCAATGAGCGACCACAAAACCGTCAATAGGTGAGATTTCCTTTACCAACATGACCTGCAAAATGACAGCTACCTCTAATTGAGTGACCCACAATGCATCGGGGATTACGAGAAGGAACAGAGGTGGAAGAAGCATAGGAAGTTGCACCAGTCTAAAAATACCACCCAATATCTCCGAACGTTGCCACGGGATATTTGGAGCATGGAGATCAAGCATGGATAGTCCACATGGAGATAGGGGAAGCGGAAAAAAATCAGCAACCAAAGTAACCGCATTTTCCTTGACACCGAAGAGGTTCACGGTCATTACAGAGGAGTTTGGATCACTCATTGAGGAGTTCCAAGGGGTTCCTCTTTTGGAACTGTCCCAAACTACCTTCATGAGAAAGCATTGATTACTAGGTAGACCTCAGTCCGGGAAAGAAAGGACACCTCAGAATGATGATGAAAGGGACCTATTGGACGAGCGACCATGAGTATACCAAACTCAAGAATCAGCTTGATGAGATGCTTGGTCAGGGGTTCACCAAAACCTCCATGTCACCCTACATGGCACTTGTACCTTTCATGGATAACAAACATGAGGTGATGCAGATGTGTTTGGACTACCAAGGGTTGAAAAAAAACACCATCAAGAACCACTACCCCGTTTTGAGAGCAGAAAAAAAAAATGATAAACTCTGCAAGCCCCAATTTTTCATGAAAATTGACTTATGTAGCAGTTTCAAGAGATCCGTGTATCTGATAAGGATGTGGAGAAGACAACAATGCATACCAGATGCTGTTAACTGAGTTCATGCTTGTTTGAACTCATAAAGATGCCTACGACATCCATAGCGGTGATGAAGATCTTTCGCCCGAACCTCCACAGAATCTTGTTGTACAACCCATCCCAAATGAGCACAATGGACGTCTTCGAAAAGTCATTGAGACTTTACAAAGACAATAATTATACATGGAATTGCTGAAATGCAATTTTTTCTGCTGTTTGACCAAGTTTTTGCGCCACATCATCGGCGGGGCGGTGAATCTCTAGGGACCTGGAAAAGGCGGAGGTCGTCGGTGATCATCTAATGCCAACCAATGTTTAGGACGTCTAAGTGTTTCTTGGTTTTTGAAACTGCTAACATCATTTCAGTGCCTCTCTACGATCTTACTTGTAAAACCACCAAGTGGATTTGGGGGGTAGTGTAAAGGAAGCATCCAAATACTTCAAAACCATTCTAACCATGGTGCCAGCCTTATGATCGGCAAATCCAACAATGGACAACATCATGACCACCGACACATCTGATCAAGAAACCTGTGCAATCCTCCTCCAAGATAATGGTGGTGGAAAGCAAGTAGACGCGTGTGTGTCACGAAAACTACGCAGGCTGGAACTCAATTATATAGTGCACGAGAAACACATGCTCGTAGTCATAAACGTGTTCAAAACATGGCAGTACTACTTGAAATGCCAGGATGCATCATCCTCAATGACCGTCACGCACTGAAACAACTCAAGACTCAACCAAACTTGATCTGTCCACAAACTTAATGGATGGAGTTGTTTGAGTCTAACTCTGACAATGATATTGAGTACCGACCAAGAAAGACAAATTTAGTGGATCCTCTAGGGTGGCAACCAGATCTGATGACTGATATCATCGTGCTACTTGTTGAAAGAGGACCGTATCCCACAAGGATGTTTGCAAATGGTTACGGCGAGTTTGGTGGTTATGAAAAAATCAAGCTCTGGTTTGACGGTCCATGCTGACACAGGAGATTCACTCGCCAAATCGTCGTGCCACTGAACAATGAACTTCGGCAGATGCTATTGGATGTATGCTATGACACCGGTCCAGGTGGAAATGGTGGCAAGATCAAGACGCAAAGAAATCTGGAAGAGTACTACTTGTGGGATAAGATGTAGACTGACGTGGTAGCCTTGTGCGAATTGTGCGACACCTGTCAACAGAAAATTCTTGTCGCACGAGAACACCAAGACTACTCCAAACATTCTTTATTCCAAAAGTGCCATGGATCAACATCAACATGCAATTTATGATGAAAGTAACACCGCTCTTCAAGGCTACGCTGCCATCCTTGTGGTAGAGGAAACATGTTAAAAGATGTCACACTTCATTCCAACAAGGACCATTGTCGTCACGCAGGGAACATCACGAGTATCTATAAACTAGATTACACGGGTGCACGGCGTGCCACGTACAATCGTCTGCGATCAAGATAGATATTTCAATAGCCGTTTTTGGTGTAAATCGATAAAGCCTTATGGCAATCGGCTCCAGCTATCAACGACGTCCCATCCTCAAACCAACGGGCAGAGCGAGTGGATCGGTTGGATGCTAAAGTAGCTTCTAGGAACTTCATGCATAGTGCACGACACTGACTGGGCAACCAAACTACCGACCGCCGCAATGGTAGACAACTCTGCCATTTCCACTGCAACGGGTAAAATTCCCTTTGGAATGGTCTACAGAAAAGTTATTTCCAGACCATAAGAACTTTAAAGTGAGAGCAACATTATCCCTGCTGTCATCCATCGTTGGGAGTTCCTCAGTATTTGGGAGGAAACACGACCAACCCTTGCAAAGACAAAGGAATACATGAAGTGAGCAACCCACCAACATCACATTGATGACGTGTTAAGCATTGCAATTGCCTCCTCCTCAACTCGGCGAATACGAAATTCCGAGGACACTGTCACGTGAAACTCAAACCTCGGTGGTTGGGACCACTGAAGATCGAGTAAAAGCAGAACTCTCTCATCGTTGACTTTGCTTGCTTGACAACATGATGATCCACACTGTCTTCTACATCAGCAAGCTCAAGCACTGCTAAGATCTAGGGAGAACTTCCTCGATGGATACATCAAACCTCCACTTGTTATTCAAGTGCACAAAGATACAGAGTATGTTATCGAAGACATTCTTGGCCATTGACGTTGTGGATAAATGACCAAATATCCGGTCAAGTGGCACGGCTACGATGCCCCACACAACAGCTAAGGGCCCAATGAAAATATCCAAAACGTTAGTTATCTGATTGACCGCTACTACCACTGCAACTGGCCTATGTCTGCTTATGCATAAAGATGTTGCCGTTAGAAGGATGGGAAGTGTCATGTCCTTGACGTACATGGTTCCTTAAACTCAGTGAGTGGGCATTTCTGACGTACATGATTGCTTGAACGTTGCAACGACCTTATGGATTGTACGTCGTGTGGCCGAGGGATTTTGGCCACCTGCCCTGACCTTCAATGTTGCATTCCCAAAGGTTTTGACAACTTTGACCTCTTTCTAGAATGGTCGACAAGAGTGTCGCAAACTACATAGACGTTTGGATACTCTTCGGTCAACTTTTTGACGACACTATGATTTTGTTCAACGATGCCTTGATAATGTTAAAGCCCCCTAATTTCTTGGCTGAGCCTTTTGAAGAAACCACTCACGGTGTGACCTCTCACACATTGCTCAACTCGAGCATTGAGGACCAAACATATGCCTCACTATGATTCTCATCACTACATATGTGCCCAAATTGTTTGACGTTAGTCATCAAAATACACTTACTGTATTAATAGTTACCCATCTATCCCAATTCCTCTAATCGTCTATTCCTCCGCACCTCATTCATGTGAACCGCCCATGTTCTATTTGGTGCAACAATCCCCGTGAACTATCGATAATCTGCTTGACAGAACATCTCATTCCAAAGACAACTATGCAAAACCATAGAATGGGGATGACTTGGTGATAATCCTTCGCTAGGGGGGCATCTAAAGATAGGTCTCCGATTATGGAGGCAACCTTTGTTGCGTCCATGACATACACGAGTCCCCAAAACTCGTGATTGGGCATTTATGTTCTTGTATTCATGGCCTACCACGCGGCGAATTCAAGAATTTAACGTCATTCAGCCGAGGACATTCTGGTCAGCTGCATTGTTCTCCCGTGTTCTGTTCCAGATGTTTTCCATACCTTTGATCACTTTCTAGAATGGTCGACAGAAGTGTTATAGACCATATCCATGTTTTGATATGATTCAATCGACTTCGTGACAATGCTTGACTTGTATAAAGAAGAATTGTGATATGCTTAAAGCCCCCCGACCTCTCGGAGGAGCTTCTCTTATCCACCGATCACAACACAAGCTCGCATGGGTCTCTCGGCTTGAACGCCGATAACCCAAGTTTTGCCTCATTCTCATTTTTAGCATTGTGTATTTGTGCTCAATATCCTCAACACTTGTCATCAAAGTACACATACTACTTAACACATATTATCCAACTGTCCCAAACTCTCAAATTGTCTTTACCCACACCTCATTGGAGTGAGAGGGGCAACCCACGCATGAACTACGTGGCAACAACCTTGCACAAGTCATCAGTGCATCTCCACCGTCAAGAAGATTGTAGATTTTGCAACGCCAATGGTGAACGGAGCATATGTACCCGGCGATGAGCAGCAGTCCCAGGTGAGTACTCTGGCGATGGCGGATCAAGAACACGTGAACAACAATGCTCTCCGGGAAAACCAGGTGGCAATAGCAGCTTTTGTGACTAATGGTGCAACACCAACGAACCCGACGGCCAATCCAGTGGAAACCCCCTTAGGCTCGACACACCCTTCACCATCACCGCAACCCCTTGGGTTGACACCTTGTATCATGGGAGGCACCAACCAACAAGTGCAAATCAACAAAGACCTAAACCATAAACTGTTGGAACTCAAGAGCTTGAACAACCATCTACTCTAGTAGCTCAATGCAGTCATGAAGGAGTTTCATGTTTCTCCTGTGTATGAATCAATAGTCACAGAGAGAAGTTTACACACTCCTTGAGCCGTTCGATCCTGCAAACTCACCGATGGTGAGGATGTGGTTGCCAGTTTTGGAGGTGTACTTCACCGCTTCTTGGGTCAACGAAAAAAAGAAAATGGACCTCACGGCCTTGCTTTTGCATGGCACGACTTTGGGTTGGTGGTTGGATCTAAAGGCCATCCAATAGCAACAGGAGACTTGTACAGCCGGACCAATGGCTCTTGTGACCGCTCTCACATATTCAACGGTAGGTGTATTACCTCTTGAGTAGATAAATCCAACGTGACATGACTCTCTCACGCAACCAGAAACGTGGAGAGATTTTGTGCATGCTACCCTCGCTCATTTTGGGAAGTTGAACAAGATGTCTGACTCACGGTACAGACTCCAACGTGTGCATTAGCACTCTAGCATGGCAGAAGACACTCGGAATTTTTGCAAAATCATCACCGGTAGTGACATCGCCCTTGACAAAATGTGTTTCCACTGCAACAATGGCCTCAAGCAACACATTCTGCAAGCAATCACCATTTTTTGCATCCAAGATGATCTCTCACAAATAATCACGGCAGCCAATTACATCGATAGCGACGACTAAAACACTCGAATGCAGGAATCCAATAGAAGGCCATCCGAAGGCCAAAATGCTTGTCGTGGAAGAGGGAAGTTGTAGTCGACAAAAACCTCATCTCTGATGGAAATCGACACCGTCAATCAGCATGATCAAGGCTCTGCCTGGCTTGTAGAAAATTGGCACATATCTCGTGCGACTGCCGAAAGCGACAATAGCAAGCCAAAAAGGGGGGAATTCACAAAAAACGAGTGAAAAGTCAGGAAACAACAAAGGGCAGGAGTAGACGGCGAGGATCCTTTCCGGTCAGAAAAATCTACACCGATCGATTGTTCATCTAAGCAGCTTGCATCACCACAAAAGAGGATTCATGAGATCGTAAAGGTCAACTAAGGTTACGAGGAAGACCAACCAGTGATACTACTATGAGTGTAATCAAGGGGTTGTAAAAAGTTGCAGTACTGTACTAACAATATCAGATGGAGGACCTTCTCACAGCTTTCTTAGAAACAACATGGTTTGAAAGTTGCGTTTACAGACCAAAGCATGATTGTTTTTTGGAAAACTTGTCAATGGAAAACTACAGATCCATAGAATGTATGAACCACTCCAGTTGTAAACTGGGGATTTGTACGACATAATGGTGTGGAAGACTTCCCCATTGAGTGATCACAATACTATCCTCGGATAAGATTTCTTACACCGGAAAAATCCGTAGGCTGACTATGCTAGTAGAGCACGTTACGTCAACTTTAATGACAGAAAGCGACACATGCCTCTGGTCGGGCGACCCACGACGCAATGGTGGTCACAAGAGGTAGTAGAGATGGAAGAAGCAGAGGATGCTACAGTAGCCACAAAATGCCAACCGATATCATTGAACATGGCCAAAAGATACCTGAAATGCAGTGGCCAAGTGTTGCTGGTCAAAGTGGAATCAAGGGGAGTGGAAAAAATCACAGTTGTTGAAGCGACATTGATGACCTCCACACTGAAAACAAAGCAGCCATATTGAATGAGTTTATGGAGCTCATCAAGGAGTTCAAAGGGGTTTTTCTAGACGAATTACCTTGAGAGTTACCACCGGAATGCAACATTGTGTATCAGTTAGACCTGAAGCCGGGTAGTAGACAGATGGTGAAGGGGAGCTATCCTATGAGAAATCACAAGCTGGCCAAAATCAAGAAGCAACTTGATGAGATACTCGGTTAGGGATTATTTTGACCCTGCACTTCACTCTATGTAACATTAGTATTTTTCAAAGAATGAAAGCATGAGAGATGCAGATGTGCGCGGACCACTAAGCATTGAACTCCATTGCCAACAAGAACTGCTACCCCTTCTCACAAGCAGATGAACTTTGTGATCAACTACAAGGCGTCTAACTCAAAATAGAAAATCCCTATGCAACAGCTATCGTCAGACCGGTGTATTTTGTAAGTGCATTGATAAGAGAGCATTCCACACCCGATACAAGCACTTTGGATTCACAATCATGCTGTTCAGACTCACGAATGCCCCTACAATATTAATGGATGCAATAAACAACATCTTTTTCTCGTACCGTGATCACTTTGTCATTGTGTGTTACGATAAAATCTTTGTGTAGAGCAACACACCAAAGGAGCACAATGGAAATCTCCAAAAACTTCTCAAAGTCTTACAAAGAGAGATATATAAAAAACTCTCAAAATGTGACTTTGGTAGTGGTTCGATCAAGTTTTTAGGCCATATCATCTGCGACAGCCGGATGACGATGGACCCCAAAACACAGAGGTAGTTGCTGATTTGTCTACGGCCACAAATGTTTAGGATATCCACGGATTTTGGGGTTTTTGTGACTACTACCGTTGATTTAGAAAATACTATGCTTGAGTGTCTGTGCCCTTCGCGAATCCCACATAGAAGACCACCGAGTGGAATTGGGTGAATAGCGAACAAGAAGCTTTCAACTCTTTAAGAAGTGCTCTCACCTCAATTCCAACCTTACAATTCACAAATCCAACGATTGAGTACATCATGGCTAGTGATGCGTCCGGTCAATCCGTTCTCCTTCAGGGCAATGGCCGTGGAGAACAACTAGTTGCGTACATGTAGGACAACCTACAAGGACATAAGCTACACGGTGCACGAGAAGGAGATGCATGAGTCGTGCACGCATTTAGTACATGGTGGTGCTACCTAGAATGTCGACGATGCATCCTCTGTACTGAACATTACACACTAAATATCTCAAGACATAGCCAAATCAAAGCTATCGGAAAATTCTATGGATGGAACAACTTCGACTACGACATCGCATACCAGCCTGGGAAAATAAATCCAGCAGACGCCATGAGTCGGTGACGATATGTAATGGCTGAGATCTACACGTTTCTTGCTAAACGAGTCTCGTACCTTGCGAGGAAGTTCCCAAAGGGTTACGAGGAGTTTGATGGGTATAACAAAACCAAGTTTTGGTTCAACAACCCCTCTTGGTGACAACGATTCACTTGCCATGTCGTCATAGCTCCAAACGAGGAATTACGATGGCTGATACTAGAGGAGTTCTATGTTCTAGACCAGGTGGACACAATGACAAGGACAAGATTCTAAAAAAACTTGCAAAACACGACTAATGGGACAAGATGCAGACCGGCAAGACATCCTTCTATAAATCGTGCAATACTTGCAAGAGATGAAAAGCTCATCACACGCGGCCACCTAGACTACTTCAAATCCCACACGTTTTGATAGAACAATGTGCTGACATCATCATGGATTTTGTGACACGATAGCTTGCCACTTCTGAGGGGTATGATGCCATCCTTGTCATTGTGGACAGGTTTTCCAAAATGTCGCACTTCATCCTGAAGACGACCACCGTCGTCGCAGAGGGAACAACACTGCTATGTGGCTACAAGCAGTCCCACGTACCATGATAAATGAAAGAGATGGCCGCTTCACCGGACGTTTTCGGCGTGAATTGATGACATGCTAAGGTAGTCATATCTTGCTATCTACGACGTTCCATCTTCAGACTGACATGCAAACCAATTGAACCAATTAGAAGCTTGAACAAGTTTTTAAACCTTTATGCAAGCCACACAGCACTAATAAGGGAACAAAACTACCAGCCATTGAATTCGCATATAATTTCATTACTTCCACCGCAACTGATGTTTATCTTTTCAAGTGGTACACAAAAACATTCCCGCCAAACAGATTGGATTATAGAGTCAGAGTAATATCCCTACGGCTGGCATTCATCGGCCAAGATTTTGCAAGCATCTAGGAGGAAACATGGTAGACCCTCACAAGATACGGAAGCAAGTATGAAGTAGGAAACCGACCGACAACGTAACGATGACGTGTTCAGCGCTAGCGATCGCGCCCTCCTCACCTTTGTAAACATCAAACTCCAAGGAGAGGACTTGGTGAAGCTCAAACTTCAATGGCTGGGAATGTTTGATATCGAGTGAATGCAAACCCTAGTTCTCTCAGAAATTCGTCTACCTGATAGCACGGTGATTCATCCTGTCCTTTGCATCAGCAAGCCGAAGCACATTTGGGACCCTAGCACGGACTTCACGAGCAGAGACCACACCTCCACCTCCCATACAAGTGGACGGGGATACCGAGCACGTGATCGAAGGTATCCTCAGACATCAAAGTCGTGGAAAAATGACCGGGTATCTGGTCAAGTGGCAGGGCTATGATGCCACACAAAACAACTACGAGCCATTCGATAACCTCTGAGACGTCGATTCATTTGATGTAGCGGGAGGCCCGGTTCGGCCCTCCCTCCTCGCTGAAGCGAGGGGTGGTTGCGCACCACCCCTCGTGTCAGCGAGGGCTGGCCGGCGGCCAGCACTTCGCTGGCCTCCGGCCAGCTTGCTGCCGGCCGGCTGGACGGCCGGCGGCCGGCCAAGTGACCGGCCGGCCACCGGCCGGCCAGCCACCAGCCGCCGATCACGGCCTCAGCCCGATCGGCGGCTGAGAGGCCACGAGGGCCTCGAGGGCGAGGCCTCGTGGCCTCGTGCCCTCGGCCCCCTCGCCCTCCTTGCAAAACAAGCAAGCGAGGACGAGGGATAGGGGGAGCGAGGGTGAGGTCGAGAGAAAGCTGGCGCGAAATCGCCAGCGTGCCTCGCACGCGACAACTTCGTGCCAGAACGGCAAAACGTAAATCGAAGTTCGTTCTCGACAAACTTTGACATAAAATAAACGGAATAAATCGTGCGAACACACGAGTTGGAGGTAAAAACCCCCGGTTGGGGTCCCAAAACCAGGGGTTTGGTTAAAAACGGAAATGGGCCTCTGGAGACTCGAAATATTCGAGTCTCCTTGCTTTGGGTCGTTGATGACGATTGCCCCTCAGTCTTGCAAAGGGTGTAAACCCCTGACGAGGACTGAGAACGCCATTCCGCAAACTCCGACGATGACTTTAGAGCAAGAGCTGGAGACTCGACCCGTTACAGTAGTTCTCAGAGCCAGACAACCCTCACCACCAAGATTTTGACGGAAATGGCGGCTACGACATAGATAAAATGCCGCCGGCAGCTGCAAGCAGCAGCAGAAATGCCAGAAGGGACTACGGCATCTATGCTTCACCGTTTGAAGTGCCGTAAAGGGCGTTAGGAAGCTAGAGAAGAGCTCTATTTTTTGGAGCTTCTTCTCCACAGCCTCTCCTCACCTCCAGGGGACCTAAGGGAATTTTTGGGGACAGGGTGGGGAGTGCCATCCCCAAACCACCAAGTTTTCTCCTCTCTTCAAGGTTCCCTCCCTCCCTCCTTCAACCAAGAAATTGGGACAGCACTTCTTCCCAAGGCCAAGGACTCTCAAAACTTGATGAAGCTCTAAAAAGACAGAGGACTACACCTTGGGGACTTCTGACGGCTCCCCCAACGCCGCCGGCTCAAGGAGGATGCCGCCAAGGGGCGTGAGACGTGCCAAGAAGACGCAAGAAGAGACCAAAGAAGACCAGAAGACAAGAAGACAAGAAGTCAAGAAGATAGTAGTATTTTTACTCTTGACCTTCTACTTGCTTGTGTTCTTACTCTTTTGCCTAGTTTTGTGAGCGGTACTCACACTTCTAGTTACTCCCTTGTATTGTTAACTTCTGTTTTCCTAGATCCTAGTTGCTACCAAGTGCCGTGAGTTATGGCTTCGGAGGACTAGTTTCTAAACCCACGAACTTGTACCGACGTGGCAGCCCAGGAAAATAGAAGTTTCAATTGAAATTTCCTCACCGATCGTGAGAGCTAGATTGTAGGAGGCGATTCCTCCTTTAAGTTGTGGGGTGATCCTCACAACGACCTTCACGTGCTAGTTGCACGAACGACGAGATGGCAAGTGCCGGACCGTCCAAGAAAAACAAGGGCAAGGTGGTGACGGCCTCACCACGAGCTCTCGGCGGACTCCAAGTTTTGGGAGCCGCCGCCGCGAGCACGGTTGCCAACCCAAAGGCAACCGTACCACCAAGGGCAACCCTACCGCCGAAGGCAACCGACGCCAACCTCGGCGATACCGAGCAGCGTGCGGAGGCCAAAAAGGTGCTCGACGAGCACGTCAACGCGCACATGGGCGACCCCCACGCGACAGACGATGCGATGGAGGAGGATCTCCAGGGGGATACCCCGACGAAGAGCACGACATCGACGATGGCAAAGGCGACGAGGATCGCAACCATTGCCATCGTCGTGCGACGAACTCGATTGCTCGAGAAGGGCAAGACGCCCGCCGCATTGCCTGAAGCTGCCGACGGCAGCGAGACTGCCGAGAGCAGCAAGGGCGTTGAAAGCAACCACACGGGAAGTTCCCGCGAGAACGAGCCGGACGACGTCGCCGCGAAGGCAATTCGCGATGACCGTCGTAGGCTCGCGGAGTTTGCTGCCGAGGCCGCAGGCCGACTCAAAATTACTATCGATGGTGAAGATACGGCACCACTCGGAGGAATGGGGGCAGACCCTCCTTCCTACGATGCGGCCGCAATGGGGCAAGGCAGCGCCCACTTGAGCGTCGTCGCCGACGACAGTCTCCTCCGAAAGGTGGGACTCCTTGGAGGCGTGTACGCGAACCGTACCATCTTGTAGTGGGTAAGGGTGTACGGACAACGCGAGGCCCTGGAGGCTATCATCGATGCTCTGACGACATCAGAGCTCAAGTTCACGTTCGCAAACCTGCTAGCCCACATCGGGCAGAGCATCACAGACCTTGATCGTGATCGTCAGCTGCAGCGCTTGGCCGCCCATGAGGCAAGCCGCCGATGCAACGACCTCGACAAGGCGTTGCAGAGCGTGACCCAGGTGCGGATGCAGCAGCAAGCGCAGCGTATCGCAGTTGCGGATGCCACTGTCGGTGGCAGTAACGACTTGCCTACCTCGATGACTTCGGGGTAGGTCATGAACACATCCTTCCTCCACAGTGTGGAGATCTTCTGAAAGGGCGTGAAGCTGACCGACTGGCTGAACCGCATGGAGCACGTCCTACGTATCCACAAGGCTCCACTCGGCCAGTGGGGCGACCTTGCCACAACGCGGCTTGAAGACAAACTCTTCAAGTATGTGGTCAAGGAGTGGACTGCGCAGCAGCCGCACCTCGAGTGGCAGCCCATGCCGTGGGAGGCCTTCTGCGCGATCATCCGCAAGAAGTGCACCCAACGTGAGGAGGCGTAGCGCGCCTTCCACAAGATCAAGGACTTCAGGCAGCTGGGCAGCTCGCTCGAATCCTACTTGAGCGAGTTCGCCGCACTCATAGAAGAAGCCGAAAGCTTCACCGAGGGCGATGGGACCCAGACCTTCAAGTACCCGGAGTGCATGCTGCTAGAGTACCTTTGTGATGGTCTCACCAGCAAGAAGCTGAAGGAAAAGACCACCACGATAGCCACTGTCCAAGCTTGGACAAGCTGGAGGGCGTTGCGTGACTACATGAGCAAAGTGTATTCGGCGAACCCGAAGTACTACTCTGATGCACGGCCGAACGCACGTGCACAACAAGGCCGCAACATGCGCATGGACGCTGCAGGGGCTGGTGGGTCAGCTGGACAGCGAGGCGGGGCCAAGGGCAAGCAGCCTGCAAACCTTCAAGCCAAGAAGGCTGGTGGATACAAGGGTCCCAACAACAAGCGCAACCGCAAGAATGACGAGCTATAGGCGACGCGTGAGCGTCGCAACACATCCTTTCGCGAAGGGCTCTGCCACAACTGCATGCAGCTGGGCAACTTTAGGGCTCAGTACCCTCAGGCTGCTAAGGGTGGACAAGAGGCCGCGGCGTTAGCTGCCGCAGTAGCACCTCGTGGGGATGGTGCAGCAGGAGGCCGCGGACAGGGCCATGGACAGGGTCGCGGTCGCGGCAATGGGCCCGGCCGTGGTAACGGACAGGACTGTGGGGCAGGTTTTCCCCACCCCTGAGTGACGTCAGTGGGGACCACTCAGGGGTGAAACTGGATCACGAGTGTGGGTTCATGTTTTCAGATGAGGATGTTAAACAATTTGAGTTTTTGACGAGTTCAAATTCCTCTGTTGTCTTTTCTCCTCTTGTTGAACCGCATTCTACACTTGCTGACCGACATTGCCCACTAAACATTGCATCTCCGGACGAGATGCATGATCGTACATGCTTAGTGGTGGCGACACCGACCACTGTGCAAGAGTTGTGTGACACAGTGATTGAAGCAAACGCCCTCAAAGCAATGAGTTCAATCACGTTTGCAGTACCNCATGTTTTCAGATGAGGATGTTAAACAATTTGAGTTTTTGACGAGTTCAAATTTCTCTGTTGTCTTTTCTCCTCTTGTTGAACCGCATTCTACACTTGCTGACCGACATTGCCCACTAAACCTTGCATCTCCGGACGAGATGCATGATCGTACATGCTTAGTGGTGGCGACACCGACCACTGTGCAAGAGTTGTGTGACACAGTGATTGAAGCAAACGCCCTAAAAGCAATGAGTTCAATCACGTTTGCAGTACCCTTAGTCGACGATTTTGACCCAGTCGAATTTAAAGACTGGAAGGTGCTAGCTGAATTCACACATGCCCACAAGATGTGGACTCGCATGGGTGAATCATGGGAGTTACGACGCCCGTCGTACAGATTCTGTGTTTATCACAAACTCGGCTTGCCGTCATCAGGTCTGTTCACTCGGAAGAGTGGGGGCAACATGACGATGCAGTTCAAAGGACACTTAGCTGGTGCTCCCGTAAACGTACTTGCTAACACTGGAGGGGACGACTCTTTTGTTAGCCTTGGCTTTACCCGACAGGTTGGCTTGAGGTACGAGCCATCGAACGGCGCAGTTGTTGTCGGTGACAACGTGGGGATACCTATGCCTGGGGGACACCCCCGCCTCGGAGGGCAGGCGGGGCCAGGGGGCGATCGCGCGTGACTCCCCCGGTCTACGAGCCTTGGGTATCCGGGTTTACCCAAGGACGGAGGACAAACCTTTTTTTTCTCTCGCGGATAGTTCCTGCCCGTCCCCCGGGTAACCCGAATCCCAAGGACTGAACCGAACGGGCGCCTGGCTTCCGATCCGTGTGTGACCGGACCCCTAATTTGTGCCGGACGGACGCGGACTGGCCGTCTCTTCCGACGGGTCCCAGACGACGCTCCGGCCAAAAACTGAGCCGGCCGGTCGATTTTCGCGATGTACTCCCCCACCCTTTGCCGCTGATTTCCTACGCCTCGCGAAAGGAAATGCGCCGCCGGTGCGGCATCACCCTACCAAGATGCGAAGCGCGCGAGCAACGCAAAAGGGGTTTTTTTTTCTCCTCACAACTGGGCTCTTCCAGCGCCGTGCGACCAGCTTGCCTGGCTGCCTCGCTTCCAATCCGTTTAAATTCCTCAGACACCCAAGTCAGCATAGGAGCTAACTGTAGATGAGCTTCCGCTTCCCTCTGCTGGCCATGCCCCAGGGCCCCACAGTGTGTGCAGGGAACCGCCCTCCACTCTATCACTAGCCAAGACAGGGGAGATCCTCACCAGATTCTTGTAGATCTGGGATCCTGTTGAGGAAAGGGGAGCGGAAGGTGGGCCTGGAGATAGACACACCGGCTTCTACCGTCGAAGGGAAGCTTGGAGTGGAGGAGGTGGGCTTCTAACGCGCAACGGGAGCCTAGGGTGGGCCTGGAGATAACTTGGTGGTCTTCTGCCACACGGAGGGAGCCTGGGGTGGGTGTGGGGAGAAACGTCAACGAGACAACTGTGCAATTGAGGGCCCAGTGGATCAGGTGAGTTGATTGAATTTGAATGAAGGCCCCTTTTTACTTCAATCGTCCGAGATGAAGGGATGGGTCGGGTGCGAGAGGGGAGGGGATCCGTGAGGGACGCCAGGGGAGGGGAGGGTTCCTTCCTTGCTCACCGTTTTGGTGGTGTGCACGGACGGGAGGGGCGGTTTTCTTTCTCTTGTGGACAGACTTGTGTATGATTTTTGGACGAGCATGCATGAGACTTGATCCCGGGTGTGCATAGATGGCACTGCTCACTAGCGTTCCGGAGGAAAATCTGTCCATACACCCTAGTCCACAGATGTGGAATGAGATGCACACACATGGGCGTCCACCCTAGTGGTCACACATGCGGGTGCAAGCCATACATATGGGCTGAATACTGAGGGTGGCGCACGGTTTTGTGTGCTCGTAAGTGCACCAATTTGAACACAATCATGTGTGTACTTTTTTTGGCTCGGAGACATGTATGTGTATGAGCTCTTGCTACGGGGATTTGTGTGGTCGTACTTTTGTGGCACACACACACAAGGAGGGAGAACATGGGCACAGACTATTTGCTCATATGTGCACACAGCTGAGAATACATGCGCGCAATGTGCACTTCAACGTGCTCAACGATAGTGCTCATGTTCTCCTTCTTTATTTGTGTGTGCTGATATGGCACACATGTCACTCAAAACTAAATGTTTTTTTTTCTGAATTTTTCTGTATGTTCTTTCCTCTACTGTTAGCAGACGTCATGGAGGATCGTGGAGGCCAAGCGATTGTTGTTGAGTTTCCCGACTTGGAGGATCGTAGGCTGCTTGACGTGAATGGCATAGAGATACGTGATAGGGACGTAGTATCCACGATGTTGGATGGTACTGTCCGTGCAACAATGCCAGATAAAACGGGGGAACTCTACGTCAAACAAATCAAGATCTTTGTGGCTTGGTGCGAGCACCACACTCTTTGTCCGATCCCCCACAGTGAGCGTGTCATCCAGTATATCCACTATCGAATGACGCATGACACGTCGCCGGGGTCAAGAGCTAAGAAGCTTGTCACACTCAACAATTTCAAGGCTCTCCGGGCTTTCCTTCAACAAGAAAAGGCGTGTGTGGAGGAGACATATGGCTGGAAGTTGGGGGGAAATGTGCCCTACAATGCACGCATTATGACACTCGCAAAGAGTCTTTAGAAGAAGGATCCTCTTTCGACTTTCTTGCGATAAAAATGATGGAATTGGGCAAGATAACCGTCTGCTTTGGCTGTCATTTCTTATGATTCACCTTCTTTCTGACCTTGGTGCACATGTTTGCAAACTGACCTCATGTCTCAATATGTGTGTACTTCCACATTCGCCACACATTCTTCAGATTAACCTACACACGTGGCTAGACCACTCGTTTTCAAACATTGTGAAACCTCTGTTTCTTTTTTTGTGCACTTGGAATCCCTGTTCATTGTTTGTCATTGCCAGAGCAACATGGAAGTACCACCTGTCAACCGGTTCAGATCACAGGCCAATGAGATATTGATCCCTATTGACGGCCTGGATTGCAGAAAGCCTTTTGATTTTCAGGGCAAAGAGATTTTAGATAGTGACATTGAGCGCACCATATTGTTGGAAGTTGACCTTGCAACACGTCGAAAGGTAGAGCAAACCGTTGACAGCATGCCTGTGGGGGATGAAGGAGATGAGGGGCTTGAGGCGGAGAACGTTGATGAGGATGAAAAAACGGAGGAGGATAATGTAGTAGACTTCAGTGACGGGATCACGCAAGGCATGAGGGAAGAGTTGTTGAATGAAGCTATCACAACCATGCCTTGTAGGACAAGGGAGTCCTACACCAAGCAAGCAAAAACCTTCATAGCTTGGTGTAAGCATTTCAGTCTACGTCCGATCCCGCATGTTGAACGTGTCGCTCATTACATTCAATATCGAACGACACATGATACATCACCTGGTTCGAGGGCTGAAAAGCTTGTGACAATGAACACTTTCAAGGTAGTCCGTGCGGCTCTGAAGAATGCTAAGGAGTGTCTTGAACAGAAGTACGGCTGGAGTTTAGGGAAAGACTTGCACGATCATCCTCACATCAAGACAGTTGCAAAGGTGATGCAGAGGAAGGAGCCAGAGGCACGGAAGGCAAAGGGCTATGATCCACAAAGAAACACCGTAGCAGATGTTTTGTCTCCAGAGGAGTATGAGAATTCTATAAAATTAGTGAGGGAGAAGGGCTACTTCGAGGCACCCCTTCGGTATGCATCCCTCTTCCAGGTCATGAGGCAGGCTCTGTACAGAGGTGACGATGAGCCACACTCAGCGACCTCTTCTTGATGAAGCTTCCAAGGACAGCGGTGGGACCAAGTGAGTGCACCGCAGTGTGTGTACTCTCACGGCAAGGGAAGGCCAACCAGCTTGGTCGTAGCGAGTACTCGTTCCTCTTTCGAGGCCAAGACCCCGAGTTGTGTGCCATTGGAGCGCTTACACAGTGGCTGTTCTTCCGGTATCACGTGAAGAATGAGGAGCATCCAGACTTTACGAGGGAAGGATGGTACGTAACTTGAACGTTCACTTCGTGAAGTTTTCCATGTTACCTCATTATAAGTTGTAACATGTTCCATGTGTCCTCATTAGACTGAATAACATGTTCCATGTTTCCTCAATGCACTTTGACTCAATGCAGGGAGAAGATTCTGCTCTGGCCGAAGAGCATCAGTCAGAGGATGGAGGAGCTCACAGATCAAGCACAAAGGGATTATATCAAGGATGTCTTCAGAGTTGTGGGAGTGTGAACCGTTAAGGCTATGCATGCTTTCCGCCCTTCGGGGGCCTTGTTTGCTGCCTTCCATGGCTGTGAACAAAGTGACATAGCCGTAGCCGGTCGGTGGAAAGGGTCGAAGAATGACACTCTTGCCTTTTGTTACATAGGCCTTGTGTGTGTTGATGTAAACCTTGTTCTTGCTGGATTCCAAGCCAACCGGACAAAGTACTTTGTGCCACGATCGTCCTTCGAAGTCAGTCAGCGACTGCTCCGTAACATCTTCCCATGGGTGGAGTCACAACGTGCAAAGGTGCTCCAGGTACGTTCGTGCGTATTTGTCATTGTTTGTAGATCCAGCCTTTGTGCACTCCTGAAACATCATGAATCCAGATTCAACTTGTACTTTTAAACTCCTTTGCAGATGCTGAACCTTACACTTCGGACATCAGCATTGAATTTCCTCTCGGTGTTCGAGTTCCTTCGCAAGGTCATCGTTCAAGACTTCTTCGCACCAACAAAAGGACCGACATACAAGGAAGGCGCGATGACTGCAGATTTTGCACGGTGAGATGTCACCAAGTCACTTGTTTGTATGAAGCATGTTCGTGTATGTAGTTTTTTTCAATGCATATCCATCGATGTGTTCTGCTTGCAGCCCCTCCTTCAAGGGATTTCACGAGCGGATGCAAGAGCATCTGCGCCAACAAGAGCATGTATGGGGTCTTCAAAGAAGCAAAGACACATTTGAGGACCTCGGGAGCATCGAGACACGGCTGATTACAAAAGCAGGGGACGTTCTTGAACAGGTCACCAAGGCGTTGGACAAGTTCACTGGAACTCGTCCTGAGCCGGAAGGCAAACTCCGCGATGAGGATCGCGCAGAGTTTGCCCGGTTTGTCTTCGAAGAGATGGGTGGTGGAGGGGCTGGTGACAGGGGAACTCCACAGGTTTGATCTCGAGAGACAGTGTCACCTGCTACGAACCACAACGATAACAGACAAGCTTCCACCCCTAGAGGTGGTCCACGCCCTGAGGTGACCTCCCCTTCAGATGATGTTCCCTTCATACACGCTTTCCGAGGGTGGGCATCGTACAACAGTCCGATGGCTCAGGCTACAAGCACTCACGGTGCTCAGTGTACTTCACACGTGGAATGTCCACGTGTGGAGAGTTTGACAACACCAGCATCAGATGAGCACCTGTCGCCACCTCTCCATTCGCCAAGTCACGAAAATCCTTGGCCTCAAGAAACCGACAAGTTCCTTCTTGCCAATCATCGAACAGTTGAACGTAAGTATTAAAAAATGGCACGCTCTTTCCGCGTTAAGGTCATTGCACAGAATTCAAGGTCAAAAACTTTCTGTCAATCTCAACCTCTCATCATGATCTTTGCCGTGGTGCAGAGGTGTGGACCGAGTTCCACTACGAAGGACCATTGTGGGGCGAACGTCATCGACCGCCGATTCTTGCTTTGATGATTCGGTATGGAACAGAGTGGTGCTATGACCCAGATAAGAAGCGACTCAACTACAAGCATGCATGGCATGCAAGGTGCGTTTTAATCTTTTCCTCCTCCTCCCCCCTCCTCTCCCCCACGCCCTCCCCCTCCTCCCCGCTCCTCTTCCCCACCCCTCCCCCTCCTCCTCCCCCTCCCCTTCCTCCTCCCCCACGGACGCATGCAGTCCCTACATGTATGCATATGCATGTGTAAGTGCGTGTGCGTGTGCTTGAGCGCGTGTACATCCATGTATTTGTGCAAGTGCATACGTACGTGCACATGTATGTGCGTGTGTGCACGTGTTCTTAAACATAACCTCCACATGTGAATGTTCTTTGCATTCTTAACTACAGGTCCATGCCCGTTGTCGTCGAGATCTTGTGGCGCATGGAGAGAAATCCGCAGGTTCATGAGGAAGATGTGGTTGCGGGCCTTGAGAAAGAGCGTCTTGCACTGAAGAAATCCACAGTGCCGCAATTGGTAAAGCACGTCATCAAGACTGCAAACCATTGGTCCTCGGACTGGGCGAAGGAAAGGCTAGCACGGTTGAAGCAGGAATGGGAGTCATGGATGCTAGCAACGCATTACAACATTCCAAGACACAGTCCAGAGAAGAAGCGCATGAGGGGGAGGAGATGAGTGGTGCGTGGCGCATTCAAAATGATTTCAGAGTTTGCATTGTGTTCATTCACTGTTCACTGTGTTTGCCATGGCTTCAAACTACACCATGCATTTATAGAGTGTGCCTTGACAAGTGCGCTCATTTTGGGATACAGACTTCAGTTCATGATCAATGTGTGTGTCGCGATACGGCATAGCAATTTCTTTCGTGCCGCCATAATGCTTATCGATGATGATAACATGCATTGCATACACTGCAACGATTTCGGGAATCATTGGAGAAGTCAAACTCTTCCGAGGGAATTCGGTCATAATTCGAACATTCTATATGCCTTCAACGATGACATTCATCCAGACATGGATGTTCTCCATCCAATTGAGAATGTCCGTATTGACATTGCAATCATGTGCAGGACATGCTTCCCTTCAACAAACACGGCATTTCCCACTACTCCAGCTCGCACATTGTGGATTTACTTACGTGTATGATCATGTACTCATGCTCACGATGTTTATTGACTATGCTTAGAGTTTTCTCGGTCACATGCAACTCCGTGCCACTTCCAAGTTTGCCTATGCAAAACAAGGACCTCTTGTGTGTGGTTCATCGTGTAGACCAAGTACAATTTGTCGTCAGCATGGTTTGTCCACGAAGTGCAATCTGTTGGTGTGTGTGGCTTCCACTCGTCATGAGCGACGGCAAGGAGAGCAGTGGTACAGGAGAGCGCGACGACATGGTCCCCGATGCAGACCCCGGAGACACCGGCGCGTCGACAGGTGGTGGACCACCCACTCGGAGCTGACCGACGACTGCCCCAGCGTCGTGGATGCTGTCTCGGACCTCCTGCATTTTTTCTGTAGCCTATCCTTGATGCAGACGTAGCTGGCGCCGGAGCACCAACGAGTGGTGGCTCCATCCACCAGCAGCTACCAGAGAGCTGCCACGACGCCCTGGGTGCTTGCCGGGGTGCTTTGTTATTTTTCTGCATACGCTAGAGTTTTCTCGGTGGACTGGCTCTTGAGCCCGATTTGCATGTTTTGCATTGCCTGTCCACCGATCAAGATTTTGCATCTCTAGGTTCAGACGGCGTAGCGCTCTGATTTGTCTGCACAGAGTTACGGCCAAAACAGTGTTTTAGGGCCGGTTTTAGGATAGACCTTGCACTGCCGCGTGCGACACCCGTCGTGCGCCGCGGCAGGTATTTATGTGTGGACTTGTCATTTGTTAACTCTCTCTGTATGTGTTTTATTTATGGAAGCACATTTGACACTCTATTTGTGTCGCCTAGTTAAACCCTTGCCGTTTTGCGTCCGACCTGTGTTGACGCCGCAAGCTGACTGCGCGCTGACACCCAGTCAGTGGCAAGCGTACTAGGAAGCTTCCTAGAATCTTCTCACAATCATCTATATAGAGGCAACTTAGTCATAACTAGCAATGTGGATAGAATGAGAGCCATACATGCTAGACTCAAAACTTCTCCAACATCGATGCGTTTGCATTCATGATACATTTGATGCTTTTTGGCTTGCAAATTCGATTATATGTACCTCATGGAGTTTTCTCGGTGGTCAAGTGTCGGGCACTTGGTGGTTGAGACTTGGTGTAACCGGAGACCCCTTCCTTTTCTTGAGCTTTTGCGATACTGGAAACACCATGTGTGGGATACATGGACAATCTTTTGGTGTGTTTTGGCCATTTTTTTCCTGCTCTCAAACACCGACACCCATGCATTCACAGGCCTACTCCAACGTTGTAAAAGGACATGTTTTACCTTTGTTCTACATGTATTTAACACATAATCACAAATCATACTTCAAATACCCAACTGATTTACAACCACTTGTGGAATTTGGTAAAGAGAGGGAGCATGCTTGTCATTGTTAACATGAGTGTTGTGCTTATTCTTTTAAATGGAAGATTGTATCATGAAATTCATTCCAAATATAAAATTATCACAAAGTTTCTAAAACATTTATGCTATGCTTTCACGTGGTAAGGGGTCATTTGTTTTGTCCCATAAGAAATAGGACAAGTTAGTCATTGCTAAACATCACCTTCACTCTAAAACGATTGAACGGTTCACTTAGAACCTTTTTTTCCATAAATTCTATTCATTCTCTACATGAGCTTCATCATGGCCCCTCGCTGATTCTGGTAGCTGATCCACCTCCACAGTCGGGTTCAGCAACACAACTGTGTTCATGGACAAAAGAAATGCTCAGCGACACAAGTCAGAGGTAAGACAGCACAAAATTGGCGACAGAACAATGTTCCTCTCCTCCGTAGTGCGAGATCGCAACACTGCCCTCGCTGTCCTCGCGAGAAAGAAGAAAATAAAAAAACCATGGCTGCGAGATCACCGTCCGATCGGACTGTCCTTTTGACAGTCCGATCTGCCGGCGACGGTCGTCTTCGCTGGCGAACGCCGGCTAGTGGTTGGCCGCTGGCACGGGGGACACCAGCCTCGCGCCGAGGTGGGTGTCCCCGAGGGGCTGGGGTTTGGAACGACCGATGTCTTCCGGTCGTTCCCCCCCTCACAGCGCGAGTCTCCCGGCCCAGCATTTTGCGGGCCGGGGGACTCGCGAGACCTTGGATAACCGTACGGTACCCGTGATCGGTACTTGTAAAGCGAAAGTTTGTATTCAAGGGTACACACAGTGTCACGTTGAAGGTACTCAACCTTCTTGACCCATTTGACGTGGTGCTAGGCGACCCCTGGCTCCATGACAAGAAGGCACTAATGTGCTTTGAATCAAAGCGTTTGATCCTCCAAAAAGGACAACGCAGCTTTACGTTGATTCCGAGTACGGAATGATCACCGACCCGACTCAAAGTCCATGCCAGCTTGTCTACAATATAGGTCAAGAGACGTATTTGACAAGGTTGTCGATACTTTTTGGCTCAGCTGCAGAAAGTTGAGGACGACGTGACGGAAGACACGCCACAAGAGATCAAATCTCTATTGGCGGAGTTCTCGGATGTATTCCAAGACCCACCGGCTGGGCTTCTACCAGAAAGACACATGGGCCACACGATTACGCGGCAACCGGAGGTGACTCCTCCGTTCAGACCCATGTATCGCCTTAGTCCTGCAGAAAGGTGAGAGGCCGAACGCCAAATCAAAGAGTACCTTGCAAAGGGGTGGATCGAGCCTAGTAGCTCACCGTACGGTGTGCCGATCCTTTTTGTGAACAAAAAGGACAATGGTTTATGCATGTGCGTGGATTACCGGGCGTTGAACAAGCTGACGGTGAAAAATCGATTCCCCTTACCGCGCATTAAGGACTTTTTTTACCAACTCCAAGGCGCAAAAGTGTTTTCGTCCTTGGATTTGTCTCAAGGGTACCATCAAATCCGCATCACGGAAGATGATGTGCCCAAAACCACGTTTCAAACACACATGGGACACTATCAGTTCCGAGTGTTATGCTTCGGGCTTACGAATGCCCCAGCAACCTTCCAAGGAGGAATGAACCGAGCGTTCGCCAAGCAACTCGGACAGTTTGTCTTGGTTTACCTGGACGACATCCTGATTTTCTCCAAATCAATGGAAGAGCACATAGAACATCTGCGCGAAGTTCTCGCAATCCTTCGAGAACAGAAGTTCTATGCAAAAGTGAGCAAGTGCAAGTTTGCACAAGATGAACTCGAATACCTTAGAGACATCGTCGGCAAGGACGACATCCGTGTCGACCCACGAAAGGTCCAAGCCGTTGTGGATTGGCCACATCCCGAGAATGTTGGGCAGATACGGTCTTTCCTCGGCCTTGCAAACTACTTTTGACGGTTTATGCAAGGGTATTCGACCCTGGTAGCACCGCTAACCAGGCTCACGTGAAAAGACGTGCGTTGGGAATGGACATCTGATTGCGAGAACGCTTTTCTCAAGGTCAAAGAGCTCCTTTCCACGGCGCCCGTCCTAGCTCTTNCATCCGTGTCGACCCACGAAAGGTCCAAGCCGTTGTGGATTGGCCACATCCCGAGAATGTTGGGCAGATACGGTCTTTCCTCGGCCTTGCAAACTACTTTTGACGGTTTATGCAAGGGTATTCGACCCTGGTAGCACCGCTAACCAGGCTCACGTGAAAAGACGTGCGTTGGGAATGGACATCTGATTGCGAGAACGCTTTTCTCAAGGTCAAAGAGCTCCTTTCCACGGCGCCCGTCCTAGCTCTTCCGGATCCATCAAAACCATGGGAGATTCGATGTGATGCGTCAGTAGTAGGACTCGGAGCCGTCCTCATGCAGAATGGTCACCCAGTTGCGTACGAGAGCCGGAAGCTCATTCCCGTGGAAACGCGGTACACGACTGGGGATCAAGAGCTCCTTGCAGTAGTATACGCTTTCAAGATGTGGCGTTGCTACCTCAAGGGTGCTGAAGGGGGTGTGACGGTCGTGACCGACCATAATCCATTCGTGTTTTTCCAAACATAGCCGAACCAGTCAAGACGGCAGGCGGTTTGGAGTGAGTACATGAGTCGATTCTCGTTCACATGGGAATATCGGCCGGGACGCATCAATGTGGCCGATCCACTAAGCCGACAGTCTATGGAAATTAAAGCAACCATCGAGGTTAGTGGGTGTTTTATGGCCATTTCAACAGCAATAGTACAACCACCAGACCCCCCTGCACCTCTGCGGCAACCACCACGAGAGATTATCCATTACAATGGTTTTGTAAACAGGATCCGGATGGGATACTGTGTTGATTCTTGGTTTCAAGACTCTCAAAATCTGGACAAGTACGGCTTGGTGGAGGCCGCAGGAATCTTCTGGCACGGAGAACAAGTTATTGTGCCAAAGTCGGGAGACCTTCGAGCAAAGGTTATCTCCCAGTTCCACGACCCGCCGGTGGCAAGTCATGTGGGACCCCGAAAGACCAGACAGGCACTCTCGGACCACTATTGGTGGCCAGGGTGGAGTGTTGATGTCCGTAAGTATTGCATGACATGCGACCAACGTCTTCGGAATAAGGCTAGCAACAAGAAGCCAGCTGGACTCCTCTAACAGCTTCCCATTCCTGGGACTCCATGGGAGTACATCAGTATGGACTTCATTACTGGTCTTTCGAACACGGCCCGTGGCCATGATGCAATATTAGTGGTTGTGGATCTTTTGACGAAGATGACACACTTCATTCCTACAACCACTGACGTGAACGCAGAGGAGACCGTTCATCTCTTCTTTGAGGGTGTCGTAAAGTACCACGGCTTGCCGTTGCGCATTATCTCCAATGGAGATCGAAAAACTGCTAGTAAGTTCTGGCAAAAGATGCACAAATACTTCGGCAGTGAATCGCAAATGTCGACATCATTTCACCCTCAAACTGACAGACGAACAAAGCGCATGAATCGCACTCTGGAGCAAATGCTCCGCATGTACGTGGACCCTGCCATGCATGATTGGGACGAATTCGTAGCACCGGCAGAGTTTGCGGAGAACAACTTGGTGAACGAGTCCACACAATTCACACCGTTCGTGTTGAACAGTGGTCGGCATCCAGTGGTACCCTCTTCATTGGTGAAGAGTGGGAGTATAGGAGGGCAGGTTCCTTCCGCTCAAGCCTTTGCCGAGCTCATCGACTCCTTGTTACAGGAGGCGAAGGGTCACCTTCAAGCAGCTCAGCAGCGACAATAAGGCATATGCCGACAAAGGTCGCCGGGAGGTCTCGTTTGACATCGGTGACAAAGTCCTGCTTAGCACTAAAAACCTTCGGCTGAAGTCGCCAGGGGCAAGAAAACTTCTACCGAAGTGGATTGGGCAGTTTCCCATTGTGCCACGCATCAGACCGGTGGCATACCGATTGCTACTTCCGCCAAGTATGAAGATACATGACGTGTTTCATGTGAGCCTGCTCGCTCGATACACGGCAGAAGGAACCGTTCAGCCACCGCCAGCGGTCCTTCTTGCGACGGCAAATACGAGGTCCTTTGCCTACTCCAGCACCGAGAGCGTACTCTTCGGTCACACGTTGCCAGGGAGTACCTCGTTCATTAGGCTGGCTGTGGACCTGAACATAATTCTTGGGAGCACGAATCTCGGTTGCCCACAGGGGTGGTCAACGAGTTATTGAGCGAGCTTGCAGCTCGCACAGATAGACGCGTGGCAGGAGGTACCACCTGAACGCAGAAAAAGTGAACAACATTCCCACAGGGCAGCATTCATGGACCGCGACCCTAGGACGTTAGGGACACCCAACATGGTTGTCGCGCGGACGCTCAAGCGTAAAGGGGGGAGGCCGCTAGCCGTCCTGACCTACAAGCTGCAGCTTAGGTCTAAGTACCATGCACGTGTTCATGTCTAGCTGGTGATTGAAACTATTAATTTTCTTTCACAATGTTGATGACTCACTGATCGACAATCCTACTTGTTCATGAACCGGGACGGTTCATAACAACTGGGGAGGAATGTAGCGGGAGGGCCGGTTCGGCACTCCCTCCTCGCTGAAGCGAGGGGTGGTTGCGCACCACCCCTAGCGTCAGCGAGGGCTGGCCGGCGGCCAGCACTTTGCTAGCCGCCGGCCAGCTCGTTGCGGGCCGGCTGGACGGCCGGCGGTCGGCCAAGTGACCGGCCGGCCGCTGGCCGGTTAGCCACCAGCCGTCGATCGCGGCCTTAGCCCGATCGGCAGCTGAGAGGCCAGGAGGGTCTCGAGGGCGAGGCCTCGTGGCCTCCTGCCCTCGCCCCTTGCCCTCCTTGCAAAACAAGCAAGCGAGGACGAGGGATAGGGGGAGCGAGGGTGAGGTCAAGAGAAAGCTGGCGCGATATCGCCAACGTACCTCGCACGCGACAATTTCGCGCCAGAACGGCAAAACGTAAATCAAATTTCGTTCTCGACAAACTTGGATATAAAATAAACGGAATAACTCGTGCGAACACACGAGTTCGAGGTAAAAAACCCCGGTTTGGGTTCCAAAACCAAGGGTTTGGTTAAAAATGGAAATGGGCCTCCGGAGACTCGAAACATTCGAGTCTCCCTGCTCTGGGTCGTTGATGACGATTGCCCCTCATTCTTGCAAAGGGGGTAAACCCCTAACGCAGACTAAGAACGCCATTCTGCGAACTCCGACGACGACTTCAGAGCAGGAGCTGGAGACTCGACCCGTTATATTTGATCAAAGGTTGTTTTCGCAGTCATCGGCCTTCGTTTGTTAGCTTATTGGATTGTTGCAGCTAAAAAGGGGAAGTTCTATGTCTCTGACGTACACAAGTCCCTCGAACTCCCCATTGGACATTCATATTCTTACATTCATGGCCCAACGTGCGGTGACTTGAGTATCTTTACGCGGTTTGGCTAAGGGCATTTTGACCAACTGTACCGACCTCTGGTGTTCCGTTTGAGAAGTTTCTCATAGCGTCGACCACTTTCCAGAATGGTAAAAAAAAGTGTCATTAACTAAGTTGACATTTCGACATCGTTAGGTCGACTTCTCGATGACGCTCGACTTTTGTAAAGAAGCGTCATGATATTCTGTAAGCACTCCGGACTTCTTGAAGGAGCCTCTTGAATCCACCTCTTACGACGCAACCTCGCATGCATTGCTCGGTTAGAACGCCGATAAAACGACTTATACCTCATTCCCATTCCGAGTCTTGTATGTATGTGCTCAATTCATTGGACACTTGTCATCGAAGTACACTTAAGACTTAATAAAAATGATATGATTGTCCCAAATTCCCGAATCGTCTTCTGTCCCACACCTCATCCCTGTGAACCACCTACTCTCCGCTTGGCGGAACAACGGGCTGGTTTGGATTCGATTGGGTAAGAAGTCGCATTTGACTTCCGAGGCCGGAGAGTGGAGCTCCAGTCGAAAGGTACGTGACGCCTCCGAGGTGGAAATTGGCGACTGGTGCGGTCGACTTGTATCTCTCTGGAAGAGACCAATCCTGTGACAGTCAACGTCAACAATTATCCAAGGGCGGTGCAGTTCTCAGACTCCGGACTCGGAATCTGAGTGCCGAAGCCGGAACCCGCATCCGTGCTGCCGAGTCCAAAGGGACCCTTAGCAATCCTTATGTTAGACTGTCCTGCTGCTCGAATTGCCGTTTTGAGCCCAATTGGACTTCGCGGCTTGTCCTCTAGCTCCTACCTTTGCCGGACGAGTCGGTTCACTTCTCTAGGAACCTCATTCGTGACGCGGCCTAGTCGGCAGCGGGTCCTTGAACCGGACGTCCTACCGGACGTCCTACCGGACGCGGACGACACAACCGCCACTCTTCTCTAGGATCTGTCGCGCAGGGATGCGACGGTAGACGGTTGCAGTGGAATGTCCTCGCAGCACAACCGGGCGGGGGAGGTGGTG